>MU224129.1:2885168-2896535 GCA_018584345.1 Thuja plicata | reverse complement strand
TCTTTGATCTAATGATGTATGCAATCTCTAATTGCTGATAACAGATCCAATAAAGCTTCCTATGTATGAGTAATCATCTTTCCATGATTGAATAATACCTTTCTCTGCTCGTCGGTAGCCTCTGTGTGTTCTTGATAACTGATGTGATCTATTTCTGAACTTTGCATGAATTCTGCCTTCTACTCCTTAGATGCTCTTCGTGGCTATCAACCAAAATGAATTCATAATTCACAATTGATTGAACATCTATTTATACTAGATTTTAGCTCAATTCTTGATTCACGCTTTCGTAAGTTAACTCTAGATCCAAGGTTTACAAATTGACCTTGATCTTTAGTTAGATATGTTTTAGATCCATTAGGATGCTTTAAAACATTTACATAAAGCTTTCTTGACCCTTAAGTTATGATTTAAAACAAATTAAAACTCTATAAATAGAATTACAATGCTTTATCTGACGTGTAAAACTCAGATCCACTTTTTGCAGGTTCTCTAACTGACTGTTGGTTCTGATGGTCAGTTTTCTTTGCCGTCGGTGTTCCTTTCTTGAACTGTTTGTTAGGTATGCTTTTTCTGTGCTTTGTCGGTGATGATATCTATGTTATGTTATTGACCCATCGGTGATGTCCTGTTCACTTTTTCAGTGCAACACTTGCTAGTGTTCGTCGGTCAATTCCATACTTAGCATTTTCGTGTGACACTGTGATCTATCGGGTATGCTTGCTCTCTGCTGGTAATGCTTGTGGTTCGCTGATAATGCTTGTACCGATGATCTCTATCAATCTTTTTCACTAAGTGCACTAATGTCAAAATTAATGTCATCACTAATTAGAGCCAAGTAGAATAGAGAAGAAATAACGGGTAAACAAGGTGAGAAAGGAATTACTAGAAACATTAAAGAAACAATGGAAGCATTCAATGATTTCTATAGGAAATTATTTGCATCAGAACACAAACATGGAAATTTTGAGGCAATGAAGTAGTGCATTAAGGTCATTCCCAAGAAGGTTTCCAAACAGAAAGCCACGAGACTAGAACAAAAGGTTATCCTTAAGGAAATAGATGAGGTCATTGGATCCCTAGCTAATGGTAAATCCCTTGGATTAGATGTCCTACCAACATAATTCTACAAAAAGAATCAAGAATGGATAGCTAGTGAACTGATTGAAGTGTATGAAGAAGCCTTTGAAGCGGGATCCTTGGGAAAAAACATTAATAAAGGAATGATTAAACTACTACCCAAAGAGGGAGATAAATCTCAATTCGAGAACTGGAGACCAATTACCTTACTAAATATCTCATATAAAATAATTATTGAAGTCACATCTAGGAGGATTAGAAGCATGTTAAATGATATTATCTCTGTCACCCAGTCAGGGTTTATCAAGGGAGGATATATACTTGATAATTTGATTACTAGTTGAGAAGCCATGCATTGGGCTAAAATGGATGGACAAAATGTAGTGACGGTGCTATTAGAATTTGAAAATGCATATGACAGAATTGAATGGCCGTTTGTTTTGAAAATGTTGGAGGCCTTTGGGTTCCCAAAATACTTCTGCAGATGGTTAAATATCTTGTTTCAAGGCTCCTCAACTATGATTAATGTTAATGGAGAAGTCTCAGAACCAATCTAATTAAGTAGATCCATTAGACAAGGATGCCCTTTGGCACCAACTCTATATGTAATTGTTGTTGATGGTTTATCCTACATTCTTAAGGCAAATGAATTTGGTCCACCAATAAAAGGCATCCATCTTCCCAATATAGAACAACTTATTGTAGAATAGTTTGCTGATGACACAACTTTATTCCTAGAACTAGAAGAAGACAAGTTTGATAATATGTTCAGTAGACTCCTGAGCAGATATCTTGTCTTGCCTCAGGAGCTAAAATTGCAGTGCATAAATCTACCATATTGGGATGGAATTTAGAGGCTCTGAATTGGCTTAGTAGAAAATAATGGCAGTGGTCTGGGCCCTCAAATATTGTAAGATACCTAGGTATTCCTTTCTCCATCTCCCCAAATGAAAAGGATACGTGGACATGGATCTATAAAAAATTGAAAACAAACATGTGAAATGGAAAACACACATGCTATCCCTAGCTGGAAGAACTCAAGTGGTGCATAAAGTCCTTTCATTCCATGCAGTTTACTACTCATCCACTTGGATGTTTTCTAAGTATCAGTTTGATAAAATGGAAAAGGTTCTAAGAGGATTTCTATGGTCTGATGGACTTGGTAACAAGAAAAGACACTATGTGAAATGGGAGTGGTGTTGCTCTCCTAAACACCTTGGAGGACTGGGGCTAAGAGATATTAGGACACAAGGTATTTCCTTAGCAACCAAATGGATTCTCAGAGCCTTGGAAGGGAGTGAACCTTAGAAAGTTTTAATTGGGAATAATATTGAAAGGGAAGGCATCAAGAAGAGGAAATAATGGAAGCAAATTCCTATTATTGACATTATATTGGGTGACTTTGAGGTTAAATTTTGTGGGTCCAAGGTATTCTAATCTATTTGGAAGGCATGGTGCCAGGTAAGGCCTTTAATATGTGCAAGAAATGTTGTGGGGAAAAACCCATACTTTGTTGTCATTGATAGATATATTTGGTGGGGAATTTATCTAAAGTATAAACCATTAGCATTAACAAAGAAGGAGCCATGGTCATCTTCAAGAAAGAGGTTCAATTTACTTCATATATCAAAGACCCTCAAGAAAATGATACATTTGAAGGTACAACCAATCTTAATCAGGGCATTGTTAATACATGGGTAGTGGATAATCAAGAAAGTCACAATTACTGGGCTAATGAAGAGGAGAACCAGAATGTTAATAGGAATGAAAATCAGAATGAGAAAAAAAATGATGGATGGGACAATATTGTTCCAAGGGACAATAACAGTGGATGGGATGAATCATATCATAAAATTCTATATTCTTTTTTGGAAAAAAATAACTCCTGTTTGTAATAAATTTATAATATCGATTTAAGGTGGATTTAGTAAGGTGGTAGACTATAGCAGATCACTCTTCTTCTCCTTAAAACTCTTTTACTGTACTTTTGATCCTCTGATGATACTCTATTTTAATATAAAAAAAATTGTCCAAAATTACTAGATTATGGAGTTCTTTTGCATGTTTATTAGAAATTATTACCTCCTTGCTTTCCTTGTAGATGCATTTCTCTAGTTTATGCCTGTTCATCTATAGAAAACAGAAAATACAGGCTATCAAAAATTAGAATTTAATATTATGCAAATTGAAAAACAAATGTCATTGTATGCATGATTTAATAGCTTATACGCACAACTTTGCTGTAGTCTAAGTGTGATTTTACAACAGTGTGAGCGATAGTTTCTAGGTTGTTAAGCGCAACTTTAAACAATCCTACGCGTGAGATAAAATTTAAATGCACATCAAAGCTATAGAAAATGTGAGGTAAGAAAAATTACACGCGTGAGAAGAAAGAGTGTAAGCGTGATTTCACTGTTCGCAGATGTGACTATTTATCTTGTAGGTGAGCCTTTGCTTCTATATGTGCAAAATGACTGAATTGTACACACAAATTTTCTATTTGTAGGTGTGACTATTTATCTTGTACGCGAGACTTCACTTGAACCCTGCAAAAGAAATAAGAAACACACAAAAAAATGCAAAAAAGGAAGAAAAATGGAGATTAGAGGCCTAAGGCCCCACGGTGGGCGCCATTTGTGTATATAGAAACTTTACCTTCATGAAATAAAGGTACAATCTATCAATTCTATGGAAACAATAATACAATTTAATCTAAGAATTGACAAATAAAGCATTTAACATTCCATGGATCTCTATCTTAGCATGCTATTGGATCTCTCAGCCTTATTCTCCAAAAGTGACAGTCCTAGAATGAGAATTTGTGTAAGATGATGCCTAATCTAACTCACAACTCTCAAATTTCCATGTAATTAATTCTATTATGATCTCAATTTCTCAAAATATGCTCAAATATGCTCTCAAAAGCTTATGATCTTGCTGAATTTCTCTATAGTAAGGATGCAATTGCTCATGAATGTCTAGGATTGATAATGCTCTAAAAATGCATATTATTTATAGGATTTCCCAAGGGTAGGGGGTAGAGTTAAGTTGATCATGATTTAGGCTTGGTTGAGATGAAGGATTTCAAATGGTTTCAAATGAGGAGACCATTTAAATGATGGTCTCAAAGGTTGGGACAAAGAAACAAATTGAGTAATAAGGATTTAAAGTTCAAAAATGAGTGATCAAGATTGCAAAGTTTGGAGTGATCCATGTGCTTTCAATCCTTGATTCTCATTGGTTGTTCAAATTCTTGTCCCCATTGTTGAAATAAATAAGGATTTAATTAATTCAATTGATTAATTAAATTATCCATGTAGGGAATAGGTTCATTTTCATTTTTGATTTAAAACAATACAATTAATTGATTAAATTAATTATATAGCTTAGATTTATCCCTTTTAGGCTTATATTTAATTAATCGACATATTTATTAATTGATCCTCTGATTTGATGTAATTTAGTCCCTTTTGATTAAATCGGTCCATTTGATTTGATGAAATTGCCTTTTGATTGATTTAGAGCATTTTGATGTGATTTGAATGTAGATTCGGTTATTTAGAACACCTGACCAAATTTAGGTGTCTACAATAGGCAATATTTGTCATTAATTTTTCTAGATCTGTAAATTTTTCAAAGGTTTACCCACCTAGGATTTGTATAGCCCAAAGAGTAGAATAATTGAGAAAGGTACAGTGGTAAGAAACAAGGCTAGATTGGTTTGTAAAGGCTACTCACAACAAGAAGGTATAGACTATGAGGAGACATTTTCTCTTGTTGCTAGATTGGAAGCTGTGAGACTATTTCTTGCTTATGTTGCACATAAAGACTTTAAAGTGTATCAGATGGATGTGAAGTCAGCATTCCTGAATGGTGATCTAGAGGAAGAGGTATACATTGAGCAACCTGATGGTTTGCCTTTGACAGATGATGAAAACATGGTTTGCAGGTTAAAGAAGGCACTGTATGGACTGAAACAAGCACCAAGGGCATGGTATGCAAGACTGGACAAATATCTAATTCATCTTGGTTTCAGAAAAGGTAATGCAGACAGTAATTTGTATTTAAGAACTGATGAAGATGGAATCTTGATTATAGATGTTTTTTTTGATGATATCATTTTTGGAGGTAATGACAAAATGAGTAAGAAATTTGCTAAAGAAATGGAGAATGCGTTTGAAATGTCTATGATTGGTGAGATGAAATATTTTCTTGGTTTGCAAATTAATCAGAGCAAGAATGGAATTTTTATATCTCAGACCAAGTATCTTAGGGAAATGTTGAAAAAGCTTGGAATGAAAGATTGTAAACCTGTTGGAACACCTATGGTGACTAGAAACAAACTGACTAGTGATGATGAGACTCAGAGTGTTTTTCAGACTAAGTATAGATCAATGATTGGAGGTCTACAATATCTAACACACACCAGACCAAATATTACCAATGCAGTTGGAATTGTGGCTAGATATCAAGCAGATCCTAAAGAAACACATTTTACTGCTGTGAAAACAATCTTCATATATTTGAAAGGAACTGTGGAATATGGATTGTGGTATGAAGAATCTGATGATTTTACTTTGCAGGCTTTTACTGATGCAGATTGGGCAGGTAATGTGGATGACAGAAAGAGCACAAGTGGTGGTGCATTTTTCCTTGGGAAGAGACTGGTTTCATGGTTAAGCAAGAAGCAGAACTATATTGCTCAATCTACTACTAAATCAGAATATGTAGCTGCTGCAATAAATTACACATAAGTTGTTTGGATGAAACAAATGCTGGAAGATATTTGAATAATTTTCAAGGAGCCAGTGGTTATTCATTGTGATAATACAAGTACAGTAAACATGTCAAAGAATCCTATAATGCACTCAAAGACTAAACATATTTCTATCAAGTATCATTTCTTGAGGGAGAAGGTAGCTGCTAAGGAGATTAAATTGAAGTACATAAGCACAAAGGAACAAATAGCAGATATATTTACTAAACCTTTTCCAAAAGATGATTTTGAATACCTCAGAGGCATGCTTGGGGTGATGGTCCCTCCTAGTTGTAATTAAATGATGTAGATATGCATCAGTCCAATGGATCTCAGAGCTATATTATTCTCTGGACTTGATGTATGGATCTACTCCTTAGGGGGAGTGATTGCAGGAGAACACTATGGAGCACATTTGGGTGATCTTGCACTTGATTGGACATGAAGATTTGACAAAGCTACACCTTACCAAAGACTACAGATGAGTTATGGAACCCTTTTCCATTGCTGCCAAAGGGGGAAGGAATCTATGTAAAAATCCCTACTGTTTTGGCGAGATTTGTTGAGGATATTGAGAAGATTGTAAAGAGAGAGTACTTTTGGGTTGATGCATATGGATTTTCCCATATGTTTCCATCAATGCCAAAGGGGGATATTGTTGGATGATATCAGTTTTTGGTACTAATTATGTTGTTGATACTCATGTTTTGTCACTGATGTCAACATATATTTTTGTAAAAGAAGACAAACTAGTTACTTGACTGGAAGGCGTGTACAAACACTGTACGGATGAACCAAAATGAGAAAATTTGGATTTAAGTAGAAGAATGAGTTTTGACCTTACATATAAGGCTGCTTGACTTTATGTTTCATATCATGGATGTTATAGCTGTTTTAGTAAAGACTATTTTTATGGACTGTGACTATGATTCGGGACAGAGAAGGTCTCTGTGTTTCAGGCATATCTTACTGAGGAAGATGTTTCAGAACTTGCGAGCTTACTAATGGAGAGCCAATATATGATGGTGAAATGGGTTGAGTTCGATTTCTATTTGGGTACTAATGACGTCAGCTGTGGCGTGTGTTCTAAAGAAGACTTATTTCCTGGCTGACTTCAGACTTGTAACATGTGGAAATTAATTTTGAGCATGGATTGCGGATTTGGAAGTATTTGTAATGAATTGTAAATATTGTATACTTGCTATAGATACAGTGTGTATCTTAGCAAGGGTTTATGTAATTATTTGTATGATGGGAAGCCTTAATTGGCCAACCTAGTTAATTGTTTATTAGGAAAGCTTAACTCACCGACCTAATGGGTTATTGTACGAAGGTATATATGAGTGATCTTTTCATTTGTGAAAAGTGTGGTAGAGAAGAAAAGAGCAGAGATTTTCAAAGTTGTGAAGCTTGACTACTGGATAGAGAGCAGAGTTGGTACTTCATTGGAACTGACCAAGAAAAGATAGTTGCTATCAGAAAGTTCATTGGATTGTGTATTTTTTGTATACACTTGATGCGGATTGTGAATCCTTGAGGGTGGCTTTAACCTTCTTTGGGAAGTGAGCCTACTATTTTCATTGAATCCTAACATGGTCTGTCTCCTAATAGGGACTGTGTACTGTAATGTAATAACAAGCTCCTAATAGGGCTAATATCTTTTAACAGGGATACTATACTCTCAGTACATTATTTTTTGGGTGTTAATTCCCACCAGGGTTTTACCTTTAACAGGGTTTCCTCGACAACAAACATTGTGTTATGGTGTTGGTAATTACTGTGTTATTTACTTTTGATGTTATGGTTCATAAAGTTTAAAGTTTAATAATCTATTTCACAACTGATTCACCCCCACTCTCACTTGTCTTGTGGACTGTTATTCCTAACAGTTGTCAGCCTCATCCTTCATTTGATTCAATGCACTATTTAAGGTTTCTTCAATTTCCTTCTTAGCATTCTTCTGCATCTGTACTTCTTTAGCCATAGATTTATTTTCAATATTTAGAGTCTCAATTTCATCTTTTAGTTGCTTCACCTGATCTGAATTGTCCTGATCTGAATCTTCTTTTATCTGGACCACAAGATCTTCTCTTTGACATCTGGAAAGCTCAAGCTGTTCTTCGAGTTTCTTTATAAATTTATCAGCTCTACGCATGTTGAATCTCAATTCTCCATTCTCTACTTTTTCTTTATCAAGGTCTTCAAGTGCAGCATCAAAATTCTCTTGCTAACTATCCAAATCCATTATGATGTCCCTCAAGCTATTAGGCTTTCTCTCCAAGGGCCAAAAGCTCTGATAGCAATTGTTAGGATTGGATTATACTGAGAGGGGGGTGAATCAATATAATAGAACTTTAAATTAATTCTTCAACCACTTAAACATTAACCTTACATTTGCAGTAAAGTAAAGAACATAAGAAAATTACACAATACTCAAAACACCATGATTTGTTTATGAGGAAACCCTGGCCAAGGGAAAACCCCGGTGGGGATGATACCCACAAGAATGTACTAAAGTTTAATGTCCCTGTAAGGAGACCTAGCCCTATTAGGAGATGAATATTACATATTAAATTTCCTTGTTAGAGGAATAACAACCCTATTAAAGGTTCACAACACCCTGTTAGGGGCTTCTGAGCTTACATCTCTTACAATGTAATTCTATTACAAAAGGTTCTCAGTCATGAAGAAAACAAGCATAAAAAATGCTTTGATAGTTCCCTTATAGATCTGCCATTCTCTGATCTGCCATTCACATGTCTGCCCTTCCAGACAACTATTACACTCACATTCTCATACATACATAATCTTTACCAAAAAGATCTTACATATATATCTCATAACTTTACAAAGTCAGCTCTCTATATGATTATTACAAATAATACTAAGTAGGCATTTAATACAAAATACATTTAATATAATAAACATTAAATGCATAGTCGGCACTCTTGCATAGTCAAAGTATAGAATATCAACAACCAAAATACAACTTCAATTTTATAAAGTCCAAGTCATACTCCCTCAGTCTTCGTTGTTGTCCAACTTCTTTGTATCACTGCTCTTCTGCAGTCTGTCTATCTTCAAATCCTTATAACTCATCGTAAACTTAACCAAATCCAAATAGATCTTAGGTGGAGGTCATACATACTCCATACTGTCTTCCTCTAAGGTTGCTTGCCCTAATTCATCAATCTCTATCTTCGACATCTAAAATACTTTTGTATCACTGCTACTATACTTAGTCGATTTCTAAATCAGAAAAACTTAACTTCAAAGTAATTGATCTTAAACGTAGATGTGTTGCCATAAATGACAACCAAAAATTGAAACACATTTACCAAAATAGATCACTTGCTAACAGATCCAAGACCTTGAAACAAAGGAAACCCGATTAGCCCAAGATAAGGTGTCAATTAATGATCTTGACAATGTAGGGTCTTGGATTGGTTTTCCTTTCCCTAATAGAAGGAATCATAAATGATATACAAGGGGGGAATCTAATCTATGAAAGTAAGTACTATGAAATGAAAAAGAGGGAAATGTTATCACCTTGAAGACTATAAGAGGATGCAAGTTCAGATCTACAAATGGACTGTCAAACTATGTCAGAAATTGGAATGGAATTGGATCTGGAATCAAGAAATTGGGGTCTGAAGACTGTGAAAATTTGAAGATCCCAAGAATAGGTCAAATTTGAGGGTACAGATATCACACTTGGGTCCAGGTTGAACTCGACCTATACTTGGACCCAAAAACTGGAACTAGGTTCTGCAAATCTGGAGTTTGTCTTCCCAAATCTATCATTGAAAAAAGATCTACTATAGGGGGTACAGGTTGACCTCAACCTGTACCTGATAGTGTCAAAACTTGCAATGAAAGATAGATTTTGAAAGTGATCTGAAAAGGGTCCTTGAATCTTCAACATAATCCATGAATCTGAGTCTACACCTACACATAAAAGGGAGGGGAAATTATTGAGGGGAAGGGGGGATTTCCTTGGTCAAGACCCTGTTTAGGAATTAAACTTGAATTTAAATAAAGGAAATGAAATATTAATATGTATTAATGATTAAATCTAACAATGGAAATGTAGCATATCAATATAGATGCAATTGTGCTTAGTATGCGATCAATTATATTGATGCAATAGTCTTGACTCGAAACAAAACCAAAATGAAATCTTGTAAAACAAAACCTCATGTAGAAGATGCTTGTAATTAACCTCAATGTATAATTAAAGAGGAACAAGAAGACTTGAATGAGTGTAGATCTCCTCCTTTGATGGAAAACTCCTTTTGTCTCCAAGAAGCTAGATCTATGAGAGGAAATGCATACTTGATTAAATGAATGGATATATGATTTCTAGTACTTGAGTGCTTGAGAGAGATCTCTTGTCATATGCATGATTCTAGATATGTATGTTTATCCCAAAATGAAGTGAGAAGGCCCCCTTTTATATCGATTTTAGGCATCAAAATCAAAAGGGCCGACTGCACTAGGAAATAAAAGGCCAATACTTTGCATTGGGGTTGGAAGCCAATCAAAATCCACATCCCTGGGTATAGGTTGAGGTTGACCTATACCTGGAGGTGCAAAACACAAGGAAAAAATCCTGGATCCCGAGAAGTATTTAGGTGGTCAGAGGAAATATGGTGAAATAAGAGGGAAAATCAGTCATAAATGCATTTAAATATCAAAGGGAAATGCATTTTATGATTGGAGGGATAAATGGGGAATTATACATAGAAATTAGGGCCAACTTAGAGTTTTGTGCAAGATTGGACGAAGAAGGAGGACCTTGATTTAAATTATGTATACAATTAAATGCAATATGAGGTCCTAATGTAAGAATCACACTAAGGAGGGCTAAAATGGTCCCAACAAGTGTATAAAAGTAAGTGCTTACTTTTTAGGATGGTACAACTCTAATCTAAGGAAGTAGTAGTGGGTGCTACCTTCACAGGTTTCTCACTAGTAGATCATCATCCTCCCAATCTTAATCATAGGGGGGAGGTTGAGATTGAAATCATACAACTATGAGGGAAGCCCCAAGTGCTCCACAAATAGCTAGAGATAAGGACAAGGTGTAGACACCCTAAAATGGACAGGCTTGCGACTTTACATTAAAAACACTAATTTTCATCTATTAATCAATGGTTTCTTAATCATTAATTAATCATATATTTTATTCTAAATTCTTTCCCAAATCATCAAATCCAATCCTCAAATTTAATTAAATAATTAAATTTATTTAATTAAATAGCTTTAATTGATTAATTATCATTAAATTAATTAATTAAGCTCAATTTCCTATAGTTTAAATCTAAATATTTAAACTTACTAATTAAATTCTTCCAATTGAATTAATTTCAATTAAATTAATTTAATTTCATCAAATAAAGCGATTCTTAAATAAAAAAGAATTCAATTATCTCACATGTTGAAAATAATTATTAAATAAATGAATTAAATATTCATTTATCTTCAAAGAGATAACTCCAATTAGATCACATGGGTTACTCCACCCATCT
>MU224129.1:2766856-2868258 GCA_018584345.1 Thuja plicata | reverse complement strand
CTCGACGCTTCTCAAGTCATAGACGCTGCCCCGCCAATACTGAGCATCAAGAACAACGTTTCGGAAGGAGTAGAGAGAAACAATAGAAGCTTCAAGCATCGTGGGGTTTGCATTTATTTGTCTTCCTCTCTCTTATTTGTACATTTTATTGCTCATGTTTCTATTATTCATTTAGTAGTCATCGTATACTTGATTTGCATTCATTTGTGAACCTTTGCTACTAACCCCCGCCTTTGAAAAGCTGTGGGAAATCAGAGAGAGAGGTGTACACAAGGAAACTATTATTTCCTCACCCAAGAGCTCAAATGAGGTTAGTTAAAGGGATCATGTGAAGATTTCCATCAACATCCTGAATATCCTAAAGTGATTAAAATAGATAAGCCTCATAGATCTTTTGTGGCCCATGTTGAGGTGTAGATGATGAAGACACCCAAACGTCCTTTGCGAAAGGAAAAGAGATGAACTTAGGAGAATCCAGAACTTGGTCCACAACAAGGAATAAAATAGAAAGAGGATCCACTAAAGAGGATTTGTGCTGAGGGAACTCTAGGATAGGGCCCTACTCAAACTTTCTCTTGAATTATAGAGGTGAAGCTCTCTGATTCATTATAAAAACCTTTAGCACTCTACGGAAGCTAGGGTGATGATTAAGTGATGGGGCTAGTGTAGGTTGGGTGGGAATTACTATAGTAGACACCACTTGGGTGTGGAACATGTTCAGCGATGCAAAAAAAAGCAGAACATCTGACAAGGAGGTGATAAGCGTCGACTCCTGTAATTAATAGATTAAAACTTGGACTTTCTTGGCATGAGGCCCAATGGTTACTCCCAGAATAGGGGGAAGTAAGACAAAGGGGGAAAAATGATGGATGAAATTGAGATGGGAGAAGGAGTAGGGCTAGGGGAAAAGGTCTAGTATGCACAGGTTTAGAAGATGCAATTTCCACCCTTGTGGCAGCCTCACATGCCAAGGCCCTCTCTTACCGATGACACTTATGATCACATGCAAATAGTTCTAAAGTAGATTTGGTACAAGTTGAGAAGTCTACGAGCATCTAGTGATATCCTTCTCGATAAGGGTGGACATTGATGCCCTTGTTGGAAAAGAGGGGGACCCCATAAATGGAGTAGGAGGTGACACTATCATAATAACCACTAGCTCAGTTATGGGTTCTCTTCCCTATTTTTCCATGCAAGTGGTAGGAGGAATTGAGGGAGCCCTCAAAGGTTACAGGGTAGGTACTAAGGTAGAGGGTGCAATATTTGGATACCTCTTACCCTTTCCATAAAAAAAAAGATGAGATATGTTTGCGATGATGAGAATCATATAAGGTATGATCTCCTTGGACTTTGGTGATACGGTTGTCTTTCCTTTGTTCACACCAAGTGTAGATGCGGGCACAAAAGGCATCATCGAAGGTTGCAAGACTTGAGATGTATGAGGATGCTTCCCATGGGTAATAGGCTTGCACTTAGCCCCCGATGAAGAAGGGATAAGGGACAAATAACTTTGAGCCTCATGAGAGGGATATATAGGAGGAGTGGGAATAGTTGCTATAGATTGATTTAGTTCCCCGACCTCATACTTCTAATAAGTGAGGAAATGTGCATCTTGCTAAGGATGTAGGGGCCCTACTAGAGTAGGAAAAAAAATTATCAAGAAGAAAGCCCCCATGAGACACCAGATTACAATAACTAGTGTCTTGGATTGTATAAATGGTGGCTCATGGGGAAACTTAAAGCATTTATGCAAAACAAAAGGGATGGAGCCTATGGATGCTAGCTCAAATATAGGGATGACTTCTATGGGGAGAGGGCTCTCCACTGTATGCTCAATGAAATTAATTTTTTTTATAGGTATCCTCTAGGTAGGTGGTGCGATAGGATTTTTTTCAATATATTGACATAGGGACTATCACCTAATGAAGGAGGAGATGATGAAGATGTGTCAATGAAGTTTGATGAATGTAGTGGAAAAGGATCATTGTAAATTTTTAGTTCACTTTTCACCTTATCAAAAACTTGTTTGTGTGCGCTAAAATGTTGACACACTTTTATGAGTCATTATATCCAAGATTGCTTAAGAATGAGGTCTCAAATGGTGACTCATAGCTCTCTATTCATGGAGTGCAAGGGTTTATAATGAAGGCCCTAAATTTAGACCTAGTTTGTGCCCATGAAAGTACACTATAAAATGAGATATTCAAAGAGGTAAAGCAAGAGTACTAATCTCTGTGATCATCAAATATGCATGCAAATGAAAATGGAAGCTATTCTATATGATAACAATGCATGAAAACAAACTAATCTATGAAAGGAAATACACATGCAAGATTATTCTATGAAATGAAATATGAATCTAATCTAACATGAAAGTGCAAGAGTAATCTAAATGGATTTCCATGGGTGCATGAGAGAAGAAGACAAGAAAAGAGAAGTTGCAATGTTCAAGCTCAAGTGCTCAAACTCTCCTCCAAAATCGCTCTCCAAACCTCCAGCATAACAATAACATAAAATCTGGATTCTAAATGAGAAGGAGAGGGCTCCTTATAAAGGAAACTATGGAGAGGAATGCATCCTCAAGAGCAATGTGGGATAAATCCCTAAAAAGGCAAGTAAGAGGAAAAAACACACCACTTAGAAATATGTGCATTCAAAGTGTAGAGAAAAAAGGAATTTTTATTTGATTTATTTGATTTATTTCCTTTTTCATCACAAAGAGAGATTTAGGTGAGGATATTATTTATTTAATTAAAAAAGAGATTTTCTTTTAATTAAATAAGATTATTTTATTTAATTAAAAGGGATATTTTCTTTTAATTAAATAAGATTATTTTATTTAATTAAAAGGAATGTTTTCTTTTAATTAAATAAGATTATTTTATTTAATTAAAAGGGGTGTTTTCTTTTAATTAAATAAGATTATTTTATTTAATTAAAAGAGATGTTTTCTTTTAATTAAATAAGATTATGGATAAAATGATCAAACCTTAGGAAATATTGAAATAATTGAATTAATTATGATTTGATCAAGGAAATTGATTTGAATTAGAAATATTGCAAGGCATTGATTTAGGAAATTGATAAATTGATTTCATCATTTGATAAATTGAAGAATGGGGGCCCATAATCTAGGCGACCATTTTAGGGTGCATACATTTACCCCTCTTTGACAAATGTGTGATCTTTATGGGAACACATGTAGTCAAAGAATGCAGTTGAAGTGTGAGATCGATTTGGGATCGCAAAACAACCCAGATGTGTGATCGACGGACGGGAACACATCAGGACAAAGATAAGCTATTTGAAAAAGACAAGGTCAACACCCCTGTAAATACGTAATTACCATGTCCAATATAATAATATCAATAAAGGTTTCCCCAAGCCGAGCAATTGATAGGATTGATAAAGCTGAATCAAGGATTGAAGTTTGATAGGTACTGCTCCCTCGTGATCGAAATTGAAATGATATAGAGAAGTAGAAAATTGATAAATTTGATCAAATTAAACTAAAGATAAGGTTCTTGATGTAAGATGAAAGATATAAGGATCACAAAACCAAGGTAGATCATCAAGCATGAAATATTATGCCCCAAGGTTGAATTAGAAGAAAATAAGTGGGGTGAAAGTGAATGGAAGATAGAAGTTTGGAAGAGGAAGAAAGAAATGGAGAGAAGAAATAGAATTGGCCTTAAGAGAGAGAATGCCCCAAAATCAAACAACTGTTTAAGATAGAAAATTTTGATTGAGATCACGAAAGAAGATAAGGAAATGAAGATCAAAACATGACCACAGTTGATTAAAAGTCCACAAGAAAGATGAAGGAAAACCCTCTCAAACTCATAATGCAGCCTAAAAATGCAAATTAACATGAATTCTAACAATGCAAGCTACATGAAAATGCAAAGGTGTACTTGCAATAGAGAAACTGTAACATAGAATTTTGTGTTCATATTTCATTAGAGAATGTTAAGGAACTTATTTTCATCATTGGGCCATTATTAACGGACATCAGAAAATCACATAATCATCACTAGTCACAAGCGCAACTATGAAGATATGAATGTGATTTATATCGTATTGGAATGTGGAAAGATTATAACATAATAATCAAAGACATAAAGGTCAAGATGACTTCGATGTTATCTTACCCAATTTAATGTAGAAAAACCATGCTCGCATCAAGGCATAGATGTTGGGATGACCATAAGAATGGTTGTGCAAAAAATAGTCAAGGATGATGCCTCAAATCTCTTAAGTGTTTCAAAGGGACAACAAGAGACGCTCTAGAGTTTCAAGACCACACCCACAAGAAGAAAGCAAATAAAATCATGCCCCATGCCCCAAGTCCTCTATCTATGCATACTTGAGAGACTTATTAGACAAGGACACTCAATGACAATCAATAATAGTCAGCACACAAAGAAAATATCATCACATAGCTCAAGCATTAAAAGTTGTGGTAAAAATGATAAAGCCTTAGGGAATATTGAAATAATTGAATTAATTACAATTTGATCAAGGAAATTGATTTGAATTGAACAATATTACAAGGCATTGAATCAGAAAATTGATAAATTGGTTCGGTCATTTGATAAATTCAAGAATGGGGGCCCATAGTCTAGGCGACCATTTTAGGGTGCATACATTTGCTCCTCTTTGAATAATGTGTGATCTTTATGGGAACACATGTATTCAAAGAATACAGTTGTAGTGTGGGATCGATTTGGGATCACAAAATAACCCAGACGTGTGATCGACGGACAAGAACACATCAAGAAAAAGATAAGCTGATTGAAAAAGACAAGGTCAACACCCCTATAAATAGGTAATTGACATGTCCAAGATAAGAATCTCAAGAAAGGTTTCCCCAAGCAAAGAAATTGATAAAGTTGAATCAAGGACTGCAGTTTGATAGGTGCTACCCCCTTGTGATCGAAATCAAAATGAGATAGAGGAGAAAAAGAAAATTGATAAATTTGATCAAATCAAACTAAAGATAAGGTTCTTGATGTAAGATGAAATATATAAGGATCACAGAATCAAGGTAGATCATCAAGCATGAAATATTATGCCCCCAGGTTGAATTAGAAGAAAAGAATAGTGAAATCAAATGGAAGATAAAAGTTTGGAAGAGGTGGAAAGAAATGGAGAGAAGAAAGAGAATTTGCCTTAAGAAAGAGAATGTCCCAAAATCAATCAACTGTTTAAGATAGAAAATTTCATTTGAGATCACAAAAGAAGAAAAGGAAATGAAGATCAAAACGTGACCACAGTTGATTAAAAGTCCTCAAGAAAGATGAAGGAAATCCCTCTCAAACTCATAATGCAGCCTAAAAATACAAACTAACATGAGGTATAACAATGCAATCTACATGAAAATACAAAGGTGTACTTGCAATAGAGCAACTGTAACATAGGATTTTGTGTTCATCATTCATTAGAGAATGTTAAGGAACTTATTTTCATCATTGGGGCATTATTAACAAACATCATAAAATCACACAATCATCACTAGTCACAAGTGCAACTATGAAGATATGAATGTGATTTATATCAGATTGGAATGTGGAAAGATTCAAACATAAGCATCAAAGACATAAATGTTAAGATGAATTCGATGTTATCTTACCCAATTTAATATAGAAAAACCACGCTCGCATCAAGGCATAGATGCCAGGATGACCATATGAACGGTTGTGCAAAAATAGTCAAGGATGATGCCTCAAATATCCTAAGTGTTTCAAGGGGACAACAAGAGACACTCTAGAGTTTCAAGATGACACCCACAAGAAGAAAGCAGATAAAAACATGCCCCATACCCCAAGTCCTCTAGCAATGAATACCAAAGAGACTTATTAGACAAGGACACTCAACGAAAATCAATAATAGTCGACATGCAAAGAAAAGATCATGACATAGCTCAAGCATTAAGTTTTGTGTTTAAAAATTTAAGTGTGTTAACTGATATTGAGTTCCAAGTATAAGGATCGAATACTTGCAAGTATGTAAGATCACATGACAAAACTGGGTAAGACCAAACTGATAAGTGTTGAAAAACACTCGATGTTAGGGGTTGTGTTTGAAAAACATAGTTGGGGTGGTGTTGAAAAACACCATTTGTGAGGTGTCCTAAAGACTAACGCATCCAAGAGACCGAAGCTAACACAGTTATTCCACATAGACAAAGAATAGGACCAATTCCAAACCAAGGCAACAAGGACAAGGCATGATGGAGAAAGGCTAAGTGTCGAGGACACATGCTAATAAATAGGGGTGCAAAGGCCTCAAGTAGCACCCATTTCCAAGTTTTCACCACTTGGATTTTATTGCAATTTTTTGCTACCAAGGCGCCTATTGCCAGGTTTTCACCAAGGCACTTTTTCTATTTTTTTGTTTGAATTTTTGAATTTTTTGATTTTCTTTTTAATATTTTTGGAATATATAATTTATTTGGAGATACATCAAAGCTCCTAATTCTATATTTTCACTAAGATGACCATCGTTTTAGGACATTTTCTTATTTTTAGAATTTTTGACAATATATCATTTTTTTGGATTTTTTCAGGATCAATAAGTATGTACAAAAAGTGCCCCCAGACAGAATGGGAATCATGGATAGAAATTATTCAGTTGTAAGACATTGATAGGATCAGGGAGCTTCTCTCCCTCTGTTGTAGACAGTAAATAAGCACCTGACCCAAAATTTTTTGTAATGATGTAAGGTCCAAGCCAATTAGGTTCAAATTTTCCCTTTTGATCTCTATGATGTTGATTTTTAGGATTTTCACGTAGGACAAGATCTCCCACTTGGAATTCTCTAGGGAAAACCTTTTTGTTGAAGGCTTTGGACATGCACTTTTGATAAACCCTCATATGATCAAATGGCGCTTGATGAACTTGTCATCTAGAAGTTCTAACTCTTGAAGTCTCATGGCGCAGTAGTCTTCATCTGTAACTAGACCTTTAAGGGAAACTCTAAGTGAAGGAATCTCGACCTCTAAAGGTAACACTTCTTTAGCGCGATAGGTAAGGGAAAAAGGAGTAGCCCCAGTAGGAGTACGAATACTCGTTCTATAGGCCCACAAAGCCAGATTTATTTGTAAGTGCCAATCTCTACCACTCTTACAAATTGTTCTATGTAGGATTTTAAGAATGGTTTTGTTTGATGCCTCTGCTTCACCATTTCCTTGTGGGAAAATAAATGAAGGACCAATGTTGTTTAATCTTTAATTTCTTGCATAGTTGTTTAAGGTCTTTATTTTTGAACTGGCCTCCATTGTCAGTGATAATCTCCAAAGGCACTCCATATCGACAGATGATATGGTTTAGAATGAATAGAGAGACTGTCTTGCCCAAGGTAACAGAAAGTGGGACAACTTCTACCCATTTAGTGAAGTAATCAGTAGTAGTGATAATAAACTTGTATCCACCTAACGAGTTGGGATGAATCTTCCCAAAAAGATCAAAGGCCCAACACTGAAATGGCCAATGGGATATAGAAGGAATGAGCTCCCTGCATGGATCATGTATCAGGTTACCATGTTTTTGACACTTTTCACATGACTTTGCAAAAGCTACCACATCAATCTAAATCATAGGCCAATAATACCTCACCCTAAGCAACCTTCGAGCCATGGAAAGACCATTGGAATGTCCCCCACAGATGCCCTCATGGATGTCAACTAACGCTTGGTTGGATTCTTCCTTTTCTAAGCATCTCAGAAGTGTTCCATCTAAAAACCTCCTATACAAATCACTAGACATAAGGGAATGGCGAGAGGCATTTCGGGTGATATTTTTGCATTCAGATCGGTTAAAGGTCTCAAGTATAATGCCATCATGAATGTATGAGTAAATTCCACCATAACGGGATGACTCATGACTAACAAGGGTACAAATGACATGACTTTCTTGGGAGTCATAGATAGGGTGATGTAGCTCTTCCACCAGGAATTCAAATTTGGATTCATGTTGCCCTAACTGAAGGAGTGAAGCAAGTGTAGCCATAACATCAGCTACTTTGTTTTCTACTCTAGGGATTTGTTGAAACATGACAAATGTGAAGTATCATTTCAAGGAATCAACCATTTTCTTGTAAAGTACCAGTTTCTCATTTTTTGATTGATATTCATCATTGACTTGGTTGATTATCAGCTATGAATCCCCATAGATGTGTAACTCTGTGATTCTTCATTCTATGGCCATCTTAAGTCCATTTGTTAAATTTCATACTCAGCAATGTTGTTTGTACATGGGAACCAAAACTTGTAAGACTTAGGAATTGTGTACCCATGAGGAGAAACAAACAACACACCAACTCCTGAACCATTTTTCATAAAGGATCCATCAAAGAACATATTCCATGTTCTTTCAGTCATATACATGAGGTGTTCATTTGGGAAGTCAACTTGAATAGGTGCATTATCTTGTATTGGGAAATCAGCCAATTGATCTTCTATGACTTGTCCTTTGATTTCTTTACGCTGAATGTACTCTATGTCAAACTCTAAAAGGATCATCATACATTTATCAAGTCTACCTATGAGGGTAGCCTTACCTACTAAATACTTGAGTGGATTTATTTTTTCTATAAGGTGTATAGTGTGCGCAAGCATGTAATGTCACAACTTTTGGGAAGCAAACACAACTGCAAGGCAAGTTGTCTCAATGCTGGTGTAGTTAATCTCATATGAAACAAGAGTGCAACTAATGTAGTATATTTCTCTTTCTTTCCCATGTTCATCAAGTTGAGATAGTAATGCCCCCAAGGAAGATTTTAATGCTTAAATGTATAGAATAAGTGGTTTCCCTGGGATAGGAGACATTAAAATGGGAGGATTTGCCAAGTATTTGTTGATTTGATCTATTCTCTTTTGACAATCCTCATTCCAAACACATTTGAATCCTTTGTGTAAGTTCTTGTTGAAAGGTTGAGTTCTATCTGCCAACTATAAAATGAATCTCCTTATAGATTGAAGATGTCCTTGAAGACTCCTCATTTGACTAATATTTCTAGGAGGTGGCATATCCATGATTGCTTGGACTTTTTCAGGGTCTACCTCTATTCCTTTTGCTAAAATGATGACTCCTAGTAGTTTTCCAGAGGTGACTCCAAATGCACACTTTTTAGGATTTAACCTTAGTTAAAATTGTTCCATGTGATCTAGAATGACTTCTAAATCATCTAAGTGTGTGTCTCTTTTCTTAGACTTAGCCAAGGTGTCATCCACATAATATTCCATGTTTTTATGCATCATGTCATGAAAAATAGTTGTCATAGCTCATTGATAGGTGGCTCCTACATTTTTTAATCCAAAAGGCATAACATTCCAACAATAGGTACCCCATGCACAAGTGAATGCAGTCTTTTCTTGATCTTCAGGAGCTATCTTAATCTGATTGTATCCGAAAAAACCATCCATCAAGGAATAAATCTTATAACCCGTAATCATATCTACTATCATGTCTATATTGGGAAGTGGAAAGTCATCCTTTGGGCATGCTCTATTAACATCTCTAAAATCTGTGCAAACTCAAATGTATTTGTCATGTTTGGAAACTGGTACAATGTTTGATATCCATTCAGCATAGGCAATATCTCTTATGAATCCTGCACCAAGGAGTTTCTCTAATTATTCTTTGACTAGGAGAGCTATGTGAGGATGCATCTTTCTCAATTTCTGTTTAACTGGTTTGACACCCAGAGCTATGGAAAAGTGATGCATGATAAGATTAGTGTCCAACCCTAGCATATTTGAATAAATCCATGCAAAGTTGATCTTCTTTTTCTATAAGAACTTAGTGTAGGCTTCTTTTTCTTGTGGTGACAAGGACTCGGCCAAGTGTACTATCTATGGAGCCTCATCTACACCCAAATTGACTACTTGTGTTGGTTCAATAAGAACTAAAGATCTATCTTGAAAGTAGCTAGGGAGATGATCAATTACCTCATCCTTAGGCTCCTCAAAGAGGTTTTCACCCTTGGATATGTCATTTATTTTTACTTTTTTGGTTCTGAAACCACCACACAATGGTTTTTTCCACCAGAACTCCTATTCTTTTGGTGTTATTTTCTTTTTATTTTGTGACTAAGGTACTTGATGTCTGCCTCTATCATGCTACTAGCCGGTTCACTAGTGGAAGAGACTACGGGTTCAATGGCATTCAAGTAACAAGCTATCTCATAATCATTTTGAAACGTTAAGAGCTCAGGTTCTTGATAACATTGGGACCAATCAATGAGGTTAGGATGAACAAGAGGTAAGTCAATGACCAGTTAAAGGTTGTAAATGTGAATGATATCATCTCTGGTGACTGAAGAGTCAAAGTCCGTCAAGTATCCTTCTAAGCTACCCAAATCGGGATTCGTCCTAACAAGTGAAGAATCATCCACTAAGGTAACATGTGGGTTCAAATCCTCTAATACTACACATGACTCATCGACTACCTCAGGTTGAGAACTATAAGTGTGGATGAAATCAACATCCATGTCAACTATGGAAGGCTCCGAGAAGGAGTCCCATTCATACTCATATGAACTTGTTTTTGAGCTTAGACTAGGATGTTTACACCATGAAGGTTTGGGACATGATCTTGATGTGGAAGTTCTAGTGTCATCAAGGGTAACACCTTCTCTTTACATTAAACAAACAAGATTCTTTCATTGACATTCTCTGAAAGGATCTTCTACATATGATTCATCTTGTTCTAAGGTTGCAATTGTATCATGAGTGACCGGTATATCTGAATCTCCCCAAAGAAGATTAGTGGAAGGGACCCACATCACACATGTCTTGTTGATTTGTCAAATTAGGTATGTATTCTGGTTCATCTTCACTATTTGACTCATCAAGGATAGGAGTAGTGTTCTTGTTGCGATTCACAAATCCTAGGCCAACTGTCTTCTTAGACTTTCATCCAAAAATATTATGATCCAGGGGTTCATCTCTGGCATCCAATCTATGACTAAGAGGGCCATGTCCAGGATATCCCATACGTTTGACAAAAGTATACCCTCTTCCATAAGTCTTAGGAGAGGGAGAGAAGTTCTCATTGTGTAGATATTTCTCTTCTCTATAAATCCAGTCTCTAACAAGTGTCTCTTCTTTCTCATCTTGAATAGGCACTGAGGACTCTACAAACATGCCAAATAAAGTCATAGCTGAAGATGAAGGTCTCATTTCTTGTGAAGGCTTTCCATAAGAACCAGGTGAAACTGGTAGTGTTGTGACAGATTTGAGTTTATACCCCCCCATTCCAAGGTCTACTAACTCAAACTTGTCTTTACATTCAGCTAAGGTTGCATCGAAGTATTCTTCTTCTCTATTGAGGGGAACATGAGCACCTGCTGAAACTGAGTTAATAGATAAAGTGTTATGCCCAGGTATACAAATCTTGATTCCATTTTAAGGGAGCTTAACATACTGATGATAGGTAGAAAACACTTCTTTCATATCATGAATCCATGGTCTGTCGAGTAAGATAGTGTACACAAGGGGGCCAACGTCAACTATTTGGAATAAAATATCTTTTTTGAAAAGGCCAGTCCTAATAGGAAGGACGGCCAACCCATTGGAACTTCTTTCCACCTCATCATAGGATTTGATGGCGATCATTTTCTTGGTATCTATGACTTGTTCAGAATAACCCAACTTTTTCAAAATACTAAAGGAACAAATATTATGCCCAACACCCCCATCTATCAACACGCGTATAAAATAGGTTTTGTGCATCATGACCTCAATACGAAGAGCGAGATTGTGTGGGTGGCTCAAAGCTTTATCATCATCCTCCAAAAAAGTAAGGTAATGAGGGCTAGAAATATGGTTAACCTTGCTCTGGAATTGATCAACGTCTAAGTTGTTGGGGATGTTCAGTGCATGCAAAGCATCCTCAAGGAATTGCTTGTGTCTTGGGGACAGCGCTAAGAGCTCAAAGATCAAAATCTGAGCTTGGGTTCTTTGCAACTAATCAACAAGATTATAGCTTGACTTAGGATTGACTTATAGTTTTGAGGTGACACTCTTGGATGCCACTTGCTTTGGTTTACTTGGTTGCCTTGAACTAGGTCCTCTAATGACAAGGGGACCTTGACTTCGTGTGATAGCATTGAGATTTTGAGATGAAACTCTAGAGTTAGGACCCCTTATCACCACGACGGGATCTTCATCAAAGATAGGAGGAGAGTCCACATCTAGATCATAACCATGGGGATCTTTATCCCTCATCATGTTAACATTCTCTTCTACAACTTCAAGCATGTTGACAACATTCTTTACATCTGTGTAAGTGTAATTGATCTCAGCCTTTCCATTCTTAGTTTTAGAGGTTTCCCCCTTCTCATACTTGGGAAAAGGTTCTTTGAATGCCATATGATTGGAATTGGTGTTCAATCCATATACCTTAATTTTTCTATTCTCAATGAGATCTTGGATGATATGTTTGAGTTTCCAACAATTTTCAATATCATGTCCAATGCCATTGTGAAACTTGAAAAAGGCTTTCTTATCCCACCAATATGGCTTAACAATAGGTATATAATGCTTTGCGGGATCTTGAGGATGTGCAAAGTTGTTGGCAATGAGTATTTTCAATATATCCTCATATGAATCACCAAGTTTTGAAAACTGACATCTCTCTTTCTTAGGCCTATCTTGGTATCTTGTCTTGTTCTCTTGTTGATTAGATGCATTGAGTTTCATGGCTTGAACAACACTAGAGAAGTGGAGCACAACTTGATCTTAGGGTTGGGAGGAGTCCACAACTCCATCATTGACCACTTGTTTGTTCCTATTCCAATGTGAGTTCTTTCCTTTATCCTTGTTAGGGTTGTTGTTATTTTTACCATTGTTGTTGTTGTTTCCATGTTTGGTCATAATTCCTTGTTCTTTAAAAACATCCTCATTCCTACATGCGTTTTCAACCATGGTGTCAAAAGAACCAAAAACCATCTTCCTAACTTCATACCGCATTTTGGGAACCAAGTTGCTAACAAGGATGACAATCTTCTAATTTTTAGGGATGGTCCTAGGGTAGCAAGAGCATTGTTGTCTCCACATTTGCAAGAAAGTAACAAAGGATTCCCCTTCATTTTGCTTTAAGTTGCATAAGTCCAACATGGTGATAGATCTTGAAAGGTTGTATGCAAAGTTTTGGACAAATCTATGGATGAACTCTTTGAAAGTCTTAATAGGGGGAGTTATGTTGGTGAATCATTCCATCGCTTGAGCCTTACGCCTCCTTGGGAACAATCTCATGAGGTACAAGTTATCTTTGTGGAACTCAAAACTCATGGTATAGAATTAACACACTTGATCATGTGGATCTCCATTCTTGTCATACTTGTCATGTTGAGGGATCTCAACCTTTCTAGGGAAGTCTTTCATGCTAACACTTTTGTCAAAAGGATTAGGACAAATTGAATCAAGTGAGAATGAACTCTTGGGTGTCAACATCTTTTCCATCATACTCTTAATTTGTTTGATATCTTCTTCTTGAGATGGACCTTGCTTCTTAATATTCTTGTCCACATCAAAGTTATAGGGGAATCTAGTGCCCTTGTTGATTAAACTCTCTAGGAACTTGTCTTTGTTTTTCTCTGAGTATCTCTCCACATACTGCTGGAAGAGTGGTTCTTGTTGTATATTCATGAAGTCTTGGGAGTTGAGATCAAAACTTGAGCTACTACCCCCATATTTTGAACCATGGTGAGAATGTTGTGAAGGTTGTCTTGAGTTCCTAAGAGGTGCTCATATCCTATAATGATCATGTCTTGAAGCCCTTCTTCCTCTAGGGCTAGGAGATCATGAAGGTTTTCTTGAACATCTTCCACTTCATGGAGTCTTAGGAGGGGTAGATGGAGGAGAGTTATTTCCGCCACCAAAACTCATGTTGTTAAATTAATTATTAAGTTGCTGAGCCAAGAGTCTATCTTTCTCTTCTTGGAAGGCTTTCCTTTCTATCTCCAACAAGGTTTGTCACTCCAACTCTAGGAGTTTAAATTTCTCTTCATTTTTAGCTTGTTTGTCTAGGAAGGATTTCTTTTCACGCTCAATTTTCTTAAGTCTTTCACTCGTGTATCTTGAAGGTGTTTTGAGCTGTGAACTTGGTCTTGAATGTCTAAACAAGTCATTGGCGTATATTGCATTCACACGAGTGTCACAAGGTTCATCATCTTGGTTTTCATGTTGTGATTGTTCTTCTTGATAGTCTTGCCTCTTATCTCTTTTAGCCCTTTGGTGTGCATCCAGATATCTAGTTGAGATAAGGGGTGAGACTGGTCGACTTTCAAGAGAGGAACTGCCAAACGAAGTGGTATCTCTATGTCTTTAAAATATGTCATCAAGGCGTTTATCCATTTCTCCCCTCTCTCGTCGAGTCATTGTGTAACTCATATCCATATCTAAGTGAGAAGATGCTAAGGGTGTACTCAAATCACTAAGGTTACTCTTGGAATCAAACCAAACTTTTGAGTTTTTCCTTGGTGATTGATCAAATACGGGTTCTTTTCTCGTACATTTTTGGCAAGTTTGAACTAAGGGTAATTGGTTAAATATTACTTGAGGTTGCTTTCCTTGATCTACTTGCTATCTTGTTGTAACTAGCATGAAATAAAAGGTACTAGGTGATAGGATGACCCAAAGAAACATTGGTACCAAACCAGGATAATAAAAGCACCCACTTGTCCAAAAGAGAGGTGATAAGATAGAATTTTGCAAGAGGCATAAACCAACACTGCCACAGAGGTGCCCATTGAATGGGTGAATACCCTAACACATATGGAACAGGAGGATGATTTACCCAAGTTATATTGATTGAATTTGAATTTGTATGGAAGTGAATGGACAAGAGATTACTAAAACTCTCCAAGTGTGTTATCAAAGGA
Organism: Thuja plicata; assembly: GCA_018584345.1. NCBI lineage: Eukaryota > Viridiplantae > Streptophyta > Pinopsida > Cupressales > Cupressaceae > Thuja > Thuja plicata. Next base: position 2,853,371 of record MU224129.1, on the reverse strand, counting down.
TCCAAAGGCTTATCTTTTCAACAAGGACGGTTTCTAGCTCACCAACTCCAAGAAAGGCCACTCATTAAATACTAGTTCAAGAGGTCAAAACACAAGAATCCAAAGTGCAAACAAGCTTCTAACAGCAGGGTAAGTGACCTAATCTGACCTAGATCAACTGAGGAAGACTGGAAATGACAAGATAGAAAATTGAGCAAGTTGACAATTTAACACTTAAGAGTGCATATTTTGAGTTGTTGATCATTTTGACATTTTCTTTGATGTTCAGTGAATGTTTTGATGTTTCACTCACACAAGACACATCAAATAGATTTGTTTGTTGTAAAAAGAACAGTCACACCACAACCTAGGTAAGCCAAGGCAATATCTGTTGAATTCCCACTTGAACCAAAATTTAGCCATGCCTACTCATAGTGGACAACTTAGAAGCTCAGAGGCATGGGCTCCTCCTTACAGTGTACTCACTTCTCAGGCACACCAAGCTTTGAATCCCAAGAGTAATCACTTCCCAAGGGACCGTTGTCTCTACTAAGAGCTGTAAAAATTTGGGATGTCTTAGTCAGTCTGTGACCTTCCACACCAATAGATAGAGGGTTTTTGGATACTACAACAAAGTTCTTTAGTCAAGGCATCCGTTCAGGTGGTTATACTTGCGGCAGATTAGCTCCGTTATGGAGGCCTCCTAGCCTACAAAAGTTACGGTCTGTAGGTTTTAATGTACCACAAGGGTAATGAGGGATATCTCCTTCCCAATATAATTCAATCAACACTTGTTCACTATGAGATTAATCACAATGAGATTTTTTATATACCGGTTTGGAAGGGCTTGGCTTTATCTTGTTACCGGTTGGGAAATACACTCTCACTAGCTCTGTTAAAGCTCTTAGGAGGTAGCCACGCTAAAGGATTTGTATGGATTTCTCTTTCACCCAAGATCCACGAAGGTGAGGGGAGAGGATACGTCCATGCAATTCCTTGGGATTACAAAAACTTACTTCAAACACAATAAGAAAATTACAATAATGTTTCTGGATTTTTGATCATCCCAAAAGGGTGAGAGCATAGTTTCCTGGCATTATTTCCATCCCTAAAACCATATAGAATTTTATTTTAAAAGTCTTTCATGTGCGTTCCTATTTTAATAAAAAAAAAAAAAATTTAAGCACAATGTTTAGCGTTCAATCGATCAAGGCAACCTGCAAGATAATTCATCAATAGTCTTTGTTTTTAGTCTTTTTTGTCAACATCCTGCAAACCACTGTTATGAAAAACTTACCTATTCCTGTACATGCAACCACTGTTATAAAAATCCATTAAAAAAATACAACTTGTCAACCCCACGTGTTAGAAAACTAGGTTAGTCAAAGATAATATATCATTTGATAATCAAAAAACCTGCTATCATAAAAATTAGGTTCTAACCAATCTGCACTAAATAAATCATAACTTTTGCAAATCCCAACAAAATTAATTCAAAATAATGGAAAATGTAAGCTAACTCGAATACCTTTCCAGAAATATAAATTTTGGATCTGTATCATGTCATATGTACATGTACCAATAAAAACATCAGTCGGATTTCATAAAAATCAGGTTATAACCATTATGCACTAAAATGACCATAACTTTTGTAAATCCCAACTAAATTGATTCAAAATAATGGAAAATGAAAGCTAACTCAAATACTTTTCCAGACATATAAGTTTTGGATCTGTATCATGTCATATGTGCACCTAACAATAAAAAAATCAGCCAGATTTCTAGAAAAATAGCCCAGAAATTTATCACAAAACTCACAAAAATTAACCTTGTGGTCGTGAGTTCGAGCCCCACGGTGGGCACCAAAAATGTGTGCTAAAATGTTGACAAACTACTATGAGTCATTATATCCAAGATTTCTCAAGAATGAGGTCTCAAATGCTGACTCATAGTTGTCTATTCATGGAGTGCAAGGGTTTATAATGAAGGTCCTCAGTTTAGACCTAGTTTGTGCCCATGCAAGTACACCATAAAATGAGAGATTCAAAGAGGAAAAGGAAGAGTGCTAGTCTCCATGATCATCAAATATGCATGCAAATGAAAATGGAAGCTATTCTATATGATAACAATGCATGAAAGAAAACTAATCTATGAAAGGAAATACACATGCAAGATTATTCTATGGAATGAAATATGAATCTAATTTAACATGGAAGTGCAAGAGTAATCTAAATGGATTGCCATGGATGCATGAAAGAAGAAGACAAGAAAATAGAAGTTGCAATTTTCAAGCTCAAGTGCTCAAAATCTCCTCCAAAATTGCTCTCCAAACCTACAACATAACAATAACATAAAATCTGGATTCTAAAAGAGAAGGAGAGTGCTCCTTATAAAGGAAAATGTGGAGAGGAATGCATCCTCAAGAGCAATGTGGGATAAATCCCTAAAAAGACAAATAAGAGGAAAAAGCCCACCACTTAGAAATATGTGCATTCAAAGTGTAGAGAAAAAAGAAATTTTTATTTGATTTATTTCTTTTTTTCATCACAAAGAGAGATTTAGGCGAGGATTTTATTTATTTAATTAAAAGAGGGATTTTATTTTAATTAAATAAGATTATTTTATTTAATTAAAAGGGATGTTTTCTTTTAATTAAATAAGACTATTTTATTTAATTAAAAGGGATGTTTTCTTTTAATTAAATAAGATTATGGATAAAATGATCAAACCTTAGGAAATATTGAAATAATTTAATTAATTACGATTTGATCAAGGAAATTGATTTGAATTGAAAATATTGCAAGGCATTGATTCAGGAAATTGATAAATTGATTCTGTCATTTGATAAATTGAAGAATGGGGGCCCATAGTCTAGGTGACCATTTTAGGGTGCATACAATTTGCCTTTGGTTTCCTTTTGTTCACTCAGATAGCACCATTGTCTATATGGTCTTGAACAAGGTGTTGAAGATGTACAAAATGCTTAGTGTCATGATCTAGCACATGATGATATTAATATTAATTTGACTCATCATACCAATGAGGATATGGGCGATTATCAGGAAGGAGTCAAATTTTAGGGAGATTTATTAAGTTGTCTTTCAACAACCTTTGCAAAAGACTTGCATAGGATTCAGATATCTTGGTAAATATTTAAATCCATTACAGTTTTATTACAATGTGGTTCCTCTCTAGATGTAGACTACATGAACTCATCAAATCTATGCCAACTATTTGCAGGGATACACAAAAATGATAAAAATGTGAGGCCCTTATCTACGAATCGCAGAGGAATTAAATGTTGGATGTAGAAGTAAACACTCACAGAAACCATAGTCAAAGCCAACTACTTGATCGAGGAGGTAAATTGCATTTAGTGTGGTAGTGTTTCCCTACTCGAGTACTACAACTTTGTACCCTCATAAGACGTGTAACACACATTTTCATGATCCACTGAATAGGAACACCCACTTTTCAATTTGAATGCCGCACATTTGGTGGTTTTTACCATGAGACAAGTTTTGCAGCGTTCGTACGCAAGAAACCTTGCAGGAAAAGCCTATCGGCTAATTAATTGAATAATGTTAATTATTTAATTAATTTGTGTCATTCTTCTAATTCAAATTCAAATATCAACATTTACCTCATTTCTCATCGTTAAATAATTTTTAATTATTTAATTATCTAATGTTCTTCTAATATTAATCAAATAATTTTATTATTTAATTAATAAATTTCTTCCACTTTAATTAAATAATCTTTATTATTTAATAAAATACATTATTCTAATTCTTCATAACTAAATAATTATTTTAATTATTTAATTAAATAACTAATTCTTCTCTAACTAAATAAATTCTTTAATTTATTTAATTAAATTATTTCTTTTTGTCTTATTTTAAAGATGGGTAAACACTTTGACCCGGAGCTATGAACCTGCGAGGCCACAAATGGGGGACCTCATCCCCAATGAGATTTGAACCCTTTTGGAAAGAACAACAACATAACAACTTAACCATCACAACATGCACTATTGAGTTTTCTTCAAGTCTTCTATAATTAAATAATTATTTAATAATTTAATTGTCTAATATTCCTTCAATTATTAACTAAACAATTTTGATTATTTAATTAAACTAAATATTCTTCTCGTTCTTATCACCATAATTAAATGGTTATTTTAATTATTTAATTTATTAACTTTGTCTTCTGTAATTGAATAAAATTATTTTTATTTAATTATTCTATTTACACAATGCTAACTAAGTCTGCTTACATAAATTAAATATTTATTTTATTTATTTCCCTCATCATGCACAATTAAATAATTATTTAATTATTTAATGCTAATTATATTCTTTAGTATCACCTTTTTTTTTTGTTGCGCCAGAGGTATCCCTGCGACCTAGCACAATGCCCAACTCGCCTTACCTTGGTCTTACTTGCTACCAAGTTGGAGTTTGGGAAGGGGTGAGGTACGGAAAGACTAATCCTCTAGGGATGCACCAAGCCACCTGCAAGCCAAGTGCATCAGGTGAGTCTGGGCATGGAGTCAAACTTGAGACCACTAGGGAGAAAGCCTAGGGCCCAAGCCAACTTTGTTACCTATGCGGGCTCAGTCTCACCTTTTTAACTCCCACTGACTGACAATTCATCTCTTCAACCAAGTCAGTCTACTAATTTAAACAATCACTTATATATCCAGTCTTATGTCAATCCAGTAATTCCATTTTAAGTCTCTACTTATTCAATCAGTTGTCCATAAAGAAATCAATTGCATATTCAATCTCTTGTCATGTAGTATGAGTTATCTCATCAATCAGTCTTGTCTAAATTTATATTAACCATTTATTATAAAAAAGAACCTTTTTAATTAGAAATGTCTAGTGAAGTCCATAAATCTATAAAAAGAGGGTGATTCCTCATTATTTTACAACCACAATATAGTAAATTATCTAAACCATACATAGTCTTAGCATAAGGCCACCTAAAGCCATAAACAAAACTAACAATAGAAAGAAAAAACAAATTAACCCTGAAGGGCATTCTTAATTTTGCAGCCTGCCTGGTGGAACACATTTTTCTTATCCTCAGTCAAGAACTTAAAAACATTCCTTATAGTTCCCTTTGTTCTTTTTGTCATTCCTCGGGATCTTCTTTTGCATCAGGAAAAGGGAGGTGGCAGAACTATGAATGACCTCAGGTTGAATTGGGAAGAACTCCCCATGCACTCCCCAACTTTTTCTTAATGTCCATGACTTTATTTTTGATAATTTCTAGCACCTTTGCAATGAATTTGCATTATGTATAGGTCCCTTTTGCACTAGTTTTGTTCATCTCTTCTTCTTCATGCATGACATCATAATTTAGGTCTATTGGCCCCATGTTTATGCTTTCAAAAATGTGGGTAGAGCTGTCATTTGCAGTATTCTCTAATCTATTTGTATCTTCCTCATTTCCCCATCTTTATCAACCCCTTTGGTCTTACCTTGTTCCTCTTTATTATTGTCACATTCCTGCTCATCCTCTTCCTAAGTATCACAGTCAACTATATTTTTCATTTTTACTTTCTCTGTTGAATGAGTTGTCAATCTATGGGAATGCCTTGGGTTACTTTCATTTTTGTTGGTTTCTTCCCCAACTTTCTCCTCTTCCTTGGTGATAATATCCTAAATGTTTAATTTTGGTTTTTTGGCTAAAGGGGAAGGTTTTTTACCCTTTTTCTTACTAATAATACTAGGAATTGGCGTTTTGCACTTTAATTCACAGAGCTCATTGGAAATCATAGAGGGTGTGTTCAAGGGCCTCAGGGTATGAAGTGATTTTACTATCCCTAGGGTAACAGATGCATTTCTTTTTGTTGGGTCTGGGGGTATCAATAATATTAGTAGATGGAGGCATGGATGACTTAGGGGCTTTTTGAACAATATTTTTCTTGGGGGGGCATAGGGCGAGATGAAAATGATAAAGCCAATAAAAAAGACCTTGGTGCAAAGGGATATGTTTTTTCCATTGATGTTTATCATTATCTACCACATTCTTAACTAAACATTCAAGAGAATTTAATAGAAAGAAAGGAAAAGAGATGAGATTGCAGTTCCTAAAGTGATTTAATAGGGGTATGTGACAAAAGTATTAAACTTTGAATCGACCCTCTATGGTGAAGTACTTCATTATCATCAGACATACCTAGTTCCATGAAGGTCATAATTGTTCCCTTTCAAAGCTACCATGTTGCTTGATTGGGCCCTTATTCCCCCTAAAAAATGGATTGAGACTTTCATTATCAGCTATATGACTTATCTTTTTCTACTTTTGACTAGTGATTGGAAACCCATTCGCTTGTGAAATACCTTCTTTGTTGAATTCAAATGAAATTCCACCAACAATGATCCTTCTCTCCACCCACAAAGTTGCAAGTTGCACAGACATACCCTCATCATATCCATTAATGCTCTCAATGATATGAGAGACTCCCCCCTCATAGCAGATATTACAAGCAGTGACATTATTTTTAAACTCATCAAATTTGCTCGATTCAATATAAACCTTTACCCTGTCTATTTTTTTAATGGAAAAAATATTTTCAAAGAGCCCCGCCTAGGGTTTTGCCTTACCACTTTTCACACCAATAAATAAAATTGGCGTTAAAACCCATAAATAAAAATAGAGATGAAAATTTTGTGTACCAACTCCATCGTAATTATTTATTGGCCTTCTTATAATAGTCCCCTCGTGCAAATAGTACCTTTGTATATAATTATTTTGGGCCAATTACCACATTCTGCACAAACTTTCCCCATTTAACAACTAAAGGATATCTTTTAGTTATCATTTTAACATGACATTATCACATCATTGAGGATTCTTTCTTGATGTTCACATGACCCATATTTTCCCTTGCGTACCACATTAGCCTTTTTATTTATCATCCTCCACATGTGATCCACAAACCAAAGTTGTTCCATGTCCCCATTTCCTTCTAACTTGTCATCTTTTTCAAATCAGGCACTCTTTCAAAAATACCATTCTAGCATCTTAGACTATCAGTTTCTAGACCTAGGGTTTCCATAACATTAGCCACCTTGTTACCTTCTTTGTAGGAGTAATTGATTTCAAAGAGATCAAGCCCTAAAAGGAGTTTATGAATATCCCCAATTATCCCTTCAATGGATCACTTGGACATAGTAAGGTTTTTAACAACATTCACTATCCGCTTAGAGTCCCCCTCAATTGACAACACTTTCACTCCTATTGAAAGGGAAATTTTAATTCCCCACATTAGGGTTATCCCTTCCACCCAATTATTAGTGTTTCCTCTCAAGTTACTAGTGAACACAAAAATCATTTCCCTAGACTTAGACCTTATGACTATGTACATCAAGAAAATTAAGGGGTTAGATAGTAAACATGATTAGCCAACCACGAAAAGCCATAATATCATGTTAGTAAACAATCCTAATCTCATCAATAAGACTATCAAAATGAATTGCAAATTAAATTCAAGATTCCTTTTATGGTGTCTCATTGTTTTTTCTTTCTCCTCTAATTTGATATGTTGCTCTTTGTTGACAAGTGCACCAATATGATTAAAAAGAAAGGATAATTTTGATATCATATAGGCGAGGATACTAGAAATCGTGGTTCCTCAAAATAATAGAAAAGAGCCAAATTCATAAACTTCCAACATCATATGAATAGACAAGGGGCAATGAACAAACAAGGGAAATGGAAAGGAAAAGCCAAGTGGGAGCCAAAAGGACAAGCTAAAAGATACAAAAAAATAAAATAAAGAAAAAGGACTAGGAGAGGAAAATTAAATATTTTCATTTAATAATTTCCTCCAAATTATCAAAGGAAATGAAAAGTCAAGTGGGAGATAGAAGGACAAGGTAGAAGAGAAGAAGAAATAAAAAAAATAAAACAAAGGAAAGGAAGAGTCGAGTGGAAGATGAAAGGACATGGTAGAAGATAAGACAAAATAAAAAAGAAAATATCGAAAATGGAATAAGAGAATGAAACGGAAAATGGAGTGAAATTAATAAATAAAAATTTATTAATTCCCTCCCACATTAATAATTAGCCAATCAAATAATATTTATTTAATTGTGACAAAAGGATTAAAGAGATAAATAAATGATATATTTATTTATCACAAGGACATGTTAGGACAAGAGGAGGGAGGGGAAATAATTAAAATATTATTCCCCTAAGGCAAACAAATGACATATATTAAATAATTGTCAAAATTATTTAAATAGACTAAATGACGAATATCGACAACTGATTTAATAATTGATAAAACCATTTAATTGGAATACTGATCGAGGACAAAATCAAAAGGACATGAAAAGATTAGAGGTCACGATTAAAATTAATTAAATAATTGGAATTATTTAATTAACAGACAAATATACAAAATCAATGAATGATGAAGACCAAATGTGCAATATAAAAGACATGTTGAAAAGGGGAGCCACATGTGTTGACCATTTTAAGTGTCTTCAAACTCCACGAGCCACAACTTTATCTCTTCTTGAAGATCCATCACAATTTAGCTTGTACCATCCTAGATTTGGTAGGTTCCACTTGGTGTTCCTACTCGCCATTCTATTAGAGTTGTCAAATCTAGCATAGGTGTTGGCTAGACCTCAATTCCTTGCAATTTTATCATCAAAATGGGTAGTGGAAAGGACAAGCATTGTCAGGTTGCATCTAAAAGCTTCTCCTTGAGAAACTTATAGAGGGTTCTAAGAATTTCCTCCATTAGTTTTTCAACATCCCTAGATATCATGTTGCTCCTTTCTTTCCACAAGCTCCACCCCAAGTGTGTGTGTGTGTGGGTGGGTGGGGGGTGGTCTACCTCCAAAGTTCTTTGACCAAAGGATTATGAGTGGGACCCCTCCATTTCAAAGTTGGGTGTAGTATAGTTATTTTTATCAAGTTTACTTAGCCTCATATGCCATAAGTTGTGGGCATAATTACAATGGGGTAAGACATGAGGAATATACTCCTCTTCCTATTTACAAAGAACATATCTATTCTGGTAATTGAAATCCTTATTTTGTAAAATTGTCTTGTGTGAGGATTTTATTATGCATGGCAATCCACTAGAAGAAATTAATTTTGGAAATCACTTGAGGATTCCAGATCTTTCTCCATAATCCCAAGGATTTTCCTTCCTTCAACAACACATTGTAAGCCGACTTAACTAGAAAATTCCCCTTTGGAGTTCTTACTCCAAATGAACTTTTCCTCCATTGGAAAGAGAGCGATTTTGATTTTCTGCAACATCATTTGTAGGTCCCTAGCATTCTACAGCAAGTTAGGTTTTTTTTGATAGCATGAAGTGATGTCCTTCCCAGAATTCATAGGGGATAGGTATTCTGCAAGCTGGTTTCCAAAAAACATATTGGCACTTTCACTAAGGTCTCTGAAGCTTTGGTGTATAGCCAGAGGCATTTCCCCCATCTACACATCCTCCCAAAATAAATCAAACAACCATCCCAAATCTCCCAATCTAGCTATGTCTAAATAAGATTCCTACACTTGAGAATGTTGTTCCAAATCTTAGAGCCACTTGGGTAGCCTTAGATAAAGAGGACCCTATAAAAATTCTCATAATTAATTTACTTAGCACCCATAATGTTTTTCTAATCAGTATTATGAAGTGCAATCTTCCACCCTATTTTTTTTATGAGGGGTTTATTAAGTAATGTTATTTTTCTTATTCTCAACCCTCCATATCTCTTAGGCTTACAAACTGTATCCCAATTAACTAAATTCACTCTTTTTTTCTCCTCCATACTTATCAAAACAAAATTTCTTTATATCCTTTCAAAATTTTTAACCACGGTACCAGTAATTTTAAACAAGGAAAGAAAGTAAATAGGAATACCTTGTAGTGAGGCTGCAATATGTTGCAGTTTTCCCACACTACTAAGAAGTTCCCCTTTCCACCTCTCTAGCTTATTTTGGAGCCTCTCCAAAATTGAGTTCCAGAAGGTACGGGTCACTTCTTTGACTATTAGATGTACACCTAGATACATCCCAAGAATATTCACACTTTGATAGCCTAAGATAGCTTTGACTTTAGTTTTTAGATTCTCCTTAGTGTTGAAAAAATAGATAATGCCTTTTTCATGGTTGATATATTTTCCTAAAGCTTTCACATAATTGTCAATGAAGTTCTTCCATTGCCTAGCTTTTAAAATAAATCTATACCTCATAGAATAGTGTCATCCACAAATTGTTGTAAGATATGAGGCGAGATAGTAGAGGCTAGCTTAACTCCTTGCAGCTGACCCATTCACACTAGATTCAAGAAGTTTATGCTCAGAACTTCAACAAGAATTATAAACAAGTACTGATAAAGGGTTTTTCCTTGTCTAACACTGTTAGGAGCTCTAAAGAACCCCCCCCCTAGGGATCCCATTAACAATTACGGAGAAGCTAACATTTTCCACATATTCCTTAATGAGGATTATCATTTTTCTTGAAACCCCAACTTTCATAGGACTTTAAAGAGAAAGTCCCACCACACCCTATCATAATCCTTAGAGATATAAAGTTTGATTACCATCCATAAGATGCAACATCTATCCATGGAGAAAATGATTTCATGTGTAGTAACAATCGCATCCAAGATCTGTCTCCCAGGCACACACCCCTTTTGATTGTAATTAATGAAACCATAAAGTAAATGGTTGATCCTACTAACCAAGACTTTAGAAAAGATCTTGTAGGATGTGTTACACAAACTAATTGTTCTAAAGTCCGATAATTTTTGAGGCTCTTGGATTTTTGGTATTAAGAAAAAGAAGGTATTATATAATTGCTTCAACAGTTTTCTAGTTTTAAAGAAGTCTTTAGATGCCATGGTAACATCATACCTCACTTGACATCTCAAAACACTTGGAAGAATGCCAATGATAAACTATCAGGTCCAAGGGCCTTATAAGACCCCATTTAAAAGACACTAGTCTTCATCTTATCTTCATTTACCAGACCAAGGATTTGAGCATTGTCAACAGAATCAATGGTCATAGGCTAACACTATAAAAGTTGGTCCTCTAGCACTTGGTTCAACTCTCTTCCATCTTATCTGTAGACATTGTAGAATTAGTTTGCAACCATCCCTCCCAAATGAGAGTCCTCTATAATCTCTTGATTCATATCATCCTTCAAAATTCATGTAGTATTTATTTTCCTATGATTTCTCATAGAGTGATGGAAGAAAGCAGAGTTCCTATCTGAACCCTCAATTTTTCATTTCAAGTAAATCTCCCCCCTCTTCAAATTCTCCTTCCACTTTTCTCTTAAAGCCTATTCTTCTTTGAGTATCTTTGGGACCATCCCCTTAGCCATTTGTTCTTGGATAGTCATTAGTTTGGAATTTTTTTCCTTCTTCTGAACAAAAATATCTTTGAATGTGAATTTATTCCAACCTTTCACACTTTTCTCAAGATTATGACAAGTTTTTGCACCACTCTATACATGATTCCCTGTGTGGGTGTGCTCCAATAGCTTTGAATAGAATTCTTGAATCTAGGTGTGAGGCTCACATAATTTCATAGTGGAAAGGTAGAGGTCCTTGTGAAGGCATGCCCATCCATTCAAGTAGAATATGATTGTGGTTTGACACAGTTCTAGGGAGTGCTTTGAGAGGGAAATTATAACCAATATCCTAGTTGGCATAGACTAGGAATCTATTGAGTTTAACATGAATAATATAATCCCCCTTCCTATAATTAGACCAAGTGAAAAGATGACCTATCAGTTCAATGTCAAAGAGGTCAATTATGCTAATAAAGTCAGCCAAGTCAGCCATGTTGTTTGAGTAATCCACCATTACCCCGTCTTCTCAGAGGGGAACATAGGAGAATTAAAGTATCCCGTGACCATCCAAAAATAATCTTGATCATCTAGGGTCATAGAAGAGATCTCATCCCAAACCTCCTTGCACCCTGAGCAAGAGTTAGGATCATACACATTGATCAAGTACCAAGAGTTGTTCATCAAGTCAAATTTGACAGTTAGGTAATTTTCCGAAGAAGAAAGAAGATCCCCATTTAACTTTCTTGGATTCCACATAGTGATGATCCCTTCCCCCTGCCCCTGAAGCCCCATTGGCATTACTAATGGGGTAACAGGAATCCAACCAAATGTTTTCAACAATAGTGCTAAAGGTATGTTCGGTAATCTTAACTTCTTGCAACAATAGAATCTCAATCTTATTTTCAAATATACAGCTCCTCTAAGCATATTGTTTCTAAGAACTGTTCAGGCCCCTCACGTTTCATGAGATGAACTTCATTTTTACTTTTGGATGTTGTATCTAGGGTCCTCTACCTTCAATTGGCATTTCCCTTATTATCTTTATTTGTCTTGAAAGCCTTTGTGATGGGCGACCATTCTTTGTTTCTATGCCAACATTAATATTCTTAGCTCTAGTTTTTCTATTTCTAAGTAGTCAATCTTTCATCATCTGTTGGTATGAAAGTACTAGTTGTTGCACCCGAGGATAAGAAGGGCATCTTTGGTTCAGAGTAAAGGGCACTAGTTTTTAGAGGGGAAGGTCTGGTCATTCCCAACACCAAGAAACTACCAGGAGTGGTTGAAATGGGAATCTCCCCTATTAATTTTCTAGTATTTGAAGTAGTAGGAGGGAGAATCTTCCCTTTCTCTATTTGGATTGTCTTTTTCATGGGATTTTGTATTTTTCTCCTCATTTGAAAAACTAATCTTATTGGGAGTTTCCATTAGTTTTAGAATTCCATATGTGAAGGAGTTTTCATCTCTCTCTTCCTCTGAGGCATCCCCATCAACTTTCTTTTCATCAAAAACCTTAGGGGAGGGAGATACATTTATCTTTCAATGTTTTGTGGTTTTTCCGAAGGGGCTTTGCATTCTAAAATCACATACCCCAGTTTGGAGCATTTTTTTATAGAAGATTGAAGCATTTTCATATACTATTGCTTGCATCCATTTACCCAACTTTGATTACAAAGTAATAAAACTAGGGAGTGTATTATTAACAATAACATTCACATAGAAATGAGCAAAGACCAACTTGGATTTAGTCATTGTCACATCATCTATAGTCGTATAATTACCAAATGTGCTTCCAATCCATTTGAATATTTGTTTTTCCCAGAAATCAAGTAGAAGTCTTGACATACGAGAACACACGTGTTGTTTCGTTTAGGTTTACTAGAGGGTCAAACCTTGGTGTCCACCTACAAAGGGATAGGTAGTGTTTTCCAAAGGCCCGCGACTCAAGAAGAATTGCAACTAGGTCCTCCATACTAAATTTGAATAAGAAGATGTCCCTTGGCATAGAATTCGATGTAACACTCCCCTTCAGCTTCCACTTGGCTGCTACTCATTTCCTCACCATATCAATTATTCGTCTGAATGAGAAGAATTTCCTAATCAAAGCATTATTCATTGAAAAAACAATGTGGTCTACAATTGCATCTAGTAGCCTAATTTTAGTTCCTTCCTCAGTCTGTATTCATTCTAGGGTTAAATCTTAGACCATTTATCCTTGATTTTGACTAAGTAGTGCATTTTTTTAACCATTGGGTTTTGAGCTCTCCTTTGGAGGCGCATGCTCCATTTCCATCAAGGGTTGAATCCACAAAACCCCCAGTCTAAACACCTAAAATATTTGTAGTTGGGACCCTCCAAGGTGACACTTTACTGTTAGAGTAATCATTAGTTTGCTTATTAATTAAATCATGTTGATTTAATTAGTTAAGCTATTTTATTACTCTTTAGTGCTTAAGCTTTCTCTTAGGTGCATTATTATTAATGTGCAACCTAGCTTTTTTTTAGTCTGTAGAGTTTTGTTCACCTTTATAGGTTGAACCTTGTAATTCTTTTTTCATAACTTAGATTACAATTTTTGCCCTCACATTTTGGAGTAATTCTGAGTTTTTCTTTTTTCCTCCTTTCTACTTCTATCCTGTGACAGGTTATTTGCATGCAAGTGTTCTTTGGGTTCTGTGGATTTCTATTTCTCAAATCCTACATGGTATCAGAGTTGTACTGCTACTGCCTATTCTGGTGTTTTCTGAAGTAGAGATTTGAAGGCAAAAATCTCATCTTTTTTGGGGTTTTGTCTTCAATTTGAAGGTGAAGAATTTTTGGTGCATTTTGGGGGCAACAAACCTCACCATTGCGCTTAGAAGGCCCGAGAAACTATATTTTCATATAAATTTTGACCATTTTGGCTACAGTGGCCTCTAGCAAATTTTTTTCTCTCTCTTAGGTCGTACGACACAATTTTTGAGAAAAAAAAAAAATTTAAAAACATGTTTTTTGATGCTTTTTGGGCACTGGCAGAACACGCGGTTAGCGCGCCACCCGCGCCCGACCCAAGGCCAGCGCGCCATCGCGGCCCCTGCGCCATCTGGCCGCCACCACATCGCCACCGCCGCGCCGCCAGGGAGCCACCTCTGCCGCTGAGCGTCGCCCGCCTGCCATTTCCTGTGCTGACGTCACCTTTTCAGCAGGGGACGTCACCTTGCCGATGACTGACAAATTTTTTAGGCACCAGAATCTTTTCTCAGGTGATGACATTGTGCTGGCTGACGTCAGCGACGGGCTCCTAACAGTCAGATGGCTGTCAATTTTTTTCCAATGACGGGAGACGGCCATTTGGACATCAAATTTTTTCTCATCACTATGTTTTTCCAGTGAGCTACCCATTGTGACCTCTTGTCAGTCTTTTGGCCATAACTTGAGCATATGATATCGTTTTTCAGAAAATGAGATATTGTCGGAAAGCTCTTTTCGAGCCAGACATCACCATGTGGGTTTTGTCTGCAAATTCGACCATTTGAGTACCTATTTTCAGCATCAAAGTAGCGGATTTTTCCCTCCTCACTACACCAGGTTTTGATCTAAATGCAGTAAGGTCAGATTTCTTTGTTTTTTTATTTAAAAGAGTTATCATGGGTTTTTCTACTCACCCTTCAGTTGTTATTCTGGAACAAGGTAATTATGAGTCATGGGAAAAGGGTATACTTACACATTGTAGGTGGCTTAATTTTTTATTTGTATGATCTCATACCTAAACCACCCACTTCAGAGGGAAAATTAGCATGGGATATTATTATAGATCACATAGTAGGACTTATATTGTCTAGTGTTGATCATGACACTACGTTGGCTATATTGGACATTGATTGTCATCACCCACTTTGGACACGTCTTTGGGAGATCTATGAGGACCCTAATCTCTCTCCATTCCCAGAGGATCCTACTTCAGATTGTCTCTTACCCATTTTTTGGAGAGAGAATACACCCTTTAATCATGATACTTTAGAGGAGCTTGAGTATTTAGACACCCTTATATCTTCCGATGGATCAGAGGCTTGTCTCACAGTTCCTACTCTTCAGACTAAGACTTCATCACATCTCCTGTTGTTCCTAATTCAGTGCAACAGGGAATCATTCACCTTCCAAACATAGCTACTTTGGACTCTTATCTTGCAGACATCTCCTTGTTTGTTGAGTCTTATATTGAAAATTTTGAGGATTATTTTGAGGACATTCATCTCCTCTACCTTGACATTCAGGTTATCAATGTTCGCCCACCATTATCAGTGCATTCAGCGGTTGCATTTCAGGATTCTCCACATCAGTTTGGATTTGGCATCATTTGTTTCAATTTAGACAGAGATATTCTTCAGCATCCGATCATGGCACACATCTTGAGTTAGATTGGTTCATCACTCTTCACAGGGTTTCTTCGACATCATCCTTTGGATCAATTTCTTCCCAGGGGGAGGAATATCATTTGTCACTTCACGATCTCCTTTTGGATTCTACATTAGGCATCTACCATTGTGATAGGAGTTTCTTCATTCTAGGGGGCTTTGGTGTCTCATCCTTCTCTCATGTACTTATGGTTTTGAGAGAGTCTCTTGAGCCATTTCTTTTCTGCATTCTTCTATCTCTCTTTGGAGAGGGTTTTTTCCCACTGGGTTTTTCTCCTTTGTCTTCGTTTTACAAAGATTTTCTTGTATTGGGTACCTGATCAGGCCTTGTTTCCAGAACCCATTTCCTGCTTTCATAGATGTGCTAGGTTAGCTTTCGCCCCGAGCTTAGCTTAAGGGGGGGTGTTAGAGTAATCATTAGTTTTCTTATTAATTAAATCATGTTGATTTAATTAGTTAAGTTATTTTATTACTCTTTAGTGCTTAAGCCTTCTCTTCGGTGCATTATTATTAATGTGCAACCTAGCTTTTTTTTAGCCTTTAGGGTTTTGTTCACTTTTATAGGTTGAACCTTGTAATTCTTTTTTCATAACTTAGAATATAATTTTTTCTCTCACATTTTGGAGTAATTCTAAGTTTTTCTTTTTTCCTCCTTTCTGCTTCTCTCATGTGACAGGTTATTTGCATGCAGGTGTTCTTCGGGTTCTGTGGATTTGTATTTCTCAAATCCTACATTTACTTGTGTTGGGAGGAGGGTCTGTAGCTGGAGGGGCAAGGACCCCTCCATTCTCAACCACCATGTGTAGACAAGAAAATTTGAAATTTGTAAAGCAGGAATTTTTCAAAAGAAAAATGTGGCCTCTATTGTTTTTGGTAGAGGTAAATGCAAGTTTTGAAGGGGCCCCAAAACCCTTTACAAGAAAGTCACAAAAGATATTCAAAATAGCCCTCTAAACGGATCGAGCCAAGACCACAATGAGGGTTTTACAACATACTCCCACAACTTGGATGAAACAATGCATGAAACAACGTTTATGCAAATCCTAGCTAAAGACTAATCCAAAACTAGGATTTACCTTTAACACCCTTCTGATGAGAGCGAAGATTCATATCAAAAGATGAGGAGGACTTCTTAAATTTTTTTCCTTTAACAGTAATCCAGCCCTCGTCAACTCTAGCCGCCTCAACCTTCCAACGCAGAGGATCATTAGCCACACCAGAGCGATCAATGCTACCAGCAGAGGTTGCCAAAATACCAGTAAATCTTGCTAGAGAAGCATCCACAGAAACCGTAGTTGCCTCCACCCCCGCAATACCAGGGGAGATCAGAGACGTAGCTATCCCAACCAAACCAGGTGACGGAGAAACCAGAGGGGCATTCACAAGAGAACACACAAGAGCCACAT
The DNA here is from genome assembly GCA_018584345.1 of Thuja plicata. Taxonomy (NCBI): domain Eukaryota; kingdom Viridiplantae; phylum Streptophyta; class Pinopsida; order Cupressales; family Cupressaceae; genus Thuja; species Thuja plicata. The sequence continues at coordinate 2,836,258 of MU224129.1, read as the reverse complement.
CCAAACCAACAGAAGGAGGAGAGGGGACTTGCGTAGCCACCTGGGAGAAACTTTTCGGTGAAACAGGCTTCTTTTCCACCAAATAGTGTTGAGCACAAGCACCTTTCCACCGAGAAGCAGAAGATTTCTTTTTACCCAAACCACACTGAGTAGCCATATGCCCAGTTTTAAAAAAATCTTTTGCACCTAAAGGGAATTCCTTCGTAATCCAGAGTCTGAGTCCATCTTCCTTTAGAGGAGTTGACCACTATCTCCGCAGGAAGACCCTTAGAAGGATCAACATCCACAAGAATATGAGCGTATGTAAAATAAAAAATATCAGAAGAGTCACCATCTACCAATAAAAATTCCCCAAGAGAATTACCAATCCCCTCAAATAGAGAATCGATCCATAAATGCAGGGGAAGGCAAGGAAGACGGACCTAGATAGGAAACGTGGTGAAAGAGTCTGACATAGGGTTAAAATCGATATGCCAAGGCTTAACCATGAGCATAAAGCATTCCTCCCACCTGAAAAAATGTTCGCACAAAAAGCTATTCTTGTCCAAGACATCTTCAAACTTTACAATAAAATACCCCTTAGCCAAGGGATATATATGCAGTGTATCCTCTAGGATAGGCTCCCAGTGCCTAGAGATCCACTCATGAAGCTTCGGGAGACTAGGCCAAACACCTCTGAACCTGCAAATCAAGGCATGGGAAGAAAAAACAGACATGTTGTGATCTATTTCCTTCTCCACATCCAGATCAACCTCCAAGCAAATAGGGTTTGAAACAATAACAGGCCCACGATCAACCCCCAATTTCAATAGAGCATCTTCCCTAGCAGTAGAGGAGGGCTCCACAAACACCACACGAGGGCCCTTAACCCCACCTTCACTCACCGTAGCATCCAAGGAAACATCATCCACGTTCCCAGCTGAAGCGTCAAGAACAATAGAGGGAGCGGGAGAGGCATATATTGTTACATGGGGCATATATTGTTATTGACATTCCTATGATGAATATTTTATATAATTATAATTGCTACAAAGAGACACCACCATAAATCATTATCACATGGCATGCTTGCACCTCACGTGCTTTATCATTCCTTTGACTACTAAGCATGATAAACTATTACCATTTTTCATGTAGGCAGAATGTTTCTAACTCTTTGTCCTCCTTTTTCTCGTGTGAGAAAAAGAACTCATTCGTTGCATCACTACATCAAAATCATGCATCTTTAATTATAGAGCTCAATACTTTCACTCTTTACATTTATTTTTTTACTTTAACATTAATTCTTGAGTTCATAATTTGAAACCATTAATTATTAATTAACATTAATATACATATCTATCTATACATAATAAATTGAAATTAAATCTAAGAAAAATAAGTTCCTTTACAATACCATAAATTTGTATATTTATTTGAAAAGCTTAAAATAATTTTCTAATGTATATCAAATTATATAAAAATATTTATTAATGTAGACTAATTAAAATAATAGTTATCAAACTATCAAATTTAATAACATAATCACAATGTCAAAATGAAAAATTAAGGTGAGCTTTCCAGCATTGTAAATAAATAATGGAAGGCATGTTTAAAAATACATATTCTAGAATCACTATATTGCAATAACATAATTATGTGTATAGTTATATACATGTTGAGAATATCATAATTTTTCTTTTAAAACAGAAAAGCTAATGAAACAAAAGGTGCATTAAAATAAATTTATGTACATATATGTGTATTGCATCTTTAATTTCAATGCCTTTTTAGTGCATGTTCATAATAATATGAATATTTATAACTTTTTTATTTTTACATTTGTTTTTTCAATTTATATCTTTTATAGATATTTTCAATCTAATTTTATTGTATAAGTTAAGAAGGGAACTTAATCTATTAAATTTTGGAAGGTCTCTAAATTTGTTTTTGTTGAATCTTCTTATGTGCATTAATGAGACTTGCTAAGCTCCTTACAAGCATTGACGCAATTATACAAAGTTTCTTATAAGTGCTAATGAGACTAATACTTAGTTTCTTTTAAGTATTGACATTAGATAACAATGTAGACATTTACACTAGAAGCCAACAATGACTTACCAAGAGTCATCGCTTAGAAATACACATTAGATATTACATCCACACTAGAAGCCAATAATAGACAACCGAGAATCAAAACTTAGAATTACACATTCAAGGGCCCTTTCAAGATTTAAATTTGGGTCTCCACGAAGAGAACAAACGTTTTAACCAACTAAACTCGACCCCTTAGACATTCAAATAGAATTTAGTAAAGTATTGAATTTATTTATATACTAGTTAATTATATAAATATACAACATGCTCACAAAATGGTGCAAATCCCACTTATTTATTTATTTTCGATTGTGCCACTTGTACTAACCAATATGCATCACACACAATTAAAAAATGAACTTGAGTTGCTTAAATAGAAGATGAGTTATGAAAAAATATGGCATTTCAAGTTTGACACATTGAGCACAAGTAACATATAGTAAGGTGAATTAAAAACATAAAATATGGTGGGCTCATTTACATTAGGCTGTAAAAAAGAGGACAAAATGAACATAATGTAAGCATGATCCATTTTTATTTCTAAATCCTTATAATATAGAGATTGACCATCTCAAATATTGGTTAAGGGAGGATGGGGTAAGCCTTTAGATAATGAAACTAACTTCTCTTAAAGCTACGAGTTAATGAAATGATCCACAATCATTCGTACCCCTTATTAATTCTCCATAGAATAATACTTATAAATATTCAAAAACATTGTAAACCATTTACATTAATGTGATATACTAACAAATATTCACTTCTTTAAGATGGATAAATATTATGTTTTGATAATGGTTAACTATAGCTGTGGGTTTTATCCTTCTAAGAGGGGTCCAAGTTTTAAGAAATATAAATGAAGGGTTTTGGAAGGTATTGTTGTTGTTTCCTTTTGAGAGACCAGGATGATAAACAAATTAGGTTAGATGGTTCCAATTTAGTGTCATACAAAAGAATCATACCTAAATTGAATGCAATATTTTATGACCTTACAAATTGTTGATTTTATATCTCACACTATTGGCTTTCAACCGTAATATTGTTGGCCCTTGCCATAATTTATTTGATGTTTGATGGACTTCCATTATATTTTAGATTGACTTTGTGAGGAATTTGGGCCCTTTCAAAAAACCACATTTATCCTCTATATAAAACATTATAAATTGAGAAAAATGCCAATCAAATGTCATACATCTTCTATCATTCTCATTCAAATCATATGATTCAAATTCGCCATGATTATGAACATAAAAGAAAACACATAATAATAGGAAAACTTTTCAAATTATATGATTGAAATTTGCCATGATTATAAATATAAAAGAAAACACAATAATAATAATAAAACCTTTGCATTTATGCAAATGAACATATATCTTAAATTAAAAGCAGAAGTTATAATTTTACTTGTGTCCATTTGTATTTTTTTGAAATGCTCATCTTTTTAAGAATCATTTTATTTTTTTACAAATTATATAGTAAATTAGAAACCCTTTTAAATCATTTTTCCTTGTGCTTTCTTATTGCTCATCGACCATGGATCACTAAGTGTGATTAGAAACGTCGATGCAAAAAATTTACAACACAATCAAATCTAGAAACTCTTAATAGTTATTATCATAGATTGTGGAAATCTCCTCTTTGACCTTTTAAACTATACAAATTTGTTCATAGAACAGAGTTTCATTAATTACAAGATCCAGATCATTATAGAGGCAAATTCAAATCTCTGTAGGAACAACAGAGTTTAATTAATTACAAGACTGAGATAATTAAAGAGAAACTCAAATCTCTGTAGGAACATTTAATGTGGAAATTTGGAAGTGGCGACTCAGCCATTCATTCTTTACTTCTAATATGAATGTAGTTCTTAAACAAAAATTGATTTCTAAGTAATATTCTTCTCACAGGCAATTCTTCCCAGTTTGTGTACTCTCAAACAGCTTGTATTAGCTGCTCCCAAGAGCTTGTATTGATCTAAAATACAGAAAAAAATCTTAGTATATTTATTTTAAAGAGAAAGGCATTTCTTATCTCATATTTTCTGGGTAACCTTGAATTGCAGAGGGTTTGTGTCTGAAACATAATAAAAATAGAAGAAAATGGTATTTCCACAGTACATAAATGAACCAAAATGTTCATGAGAGAAAATTGTCTCAAAAATTTTCACCAAAAACAGATATAAGATATTGACAAAAAGTTCTACATATTACAAGAAAGAGATCCAAAACACTGATAAATAAAAGAACCCAACAATCCAAAACTGTAAAAGATAATCAAAACCCACAATAACCTAACCTTTTTATCTCCTGAACAGAGATAAGAAGGCATCATTGAAAACAAGAACAAGGCCGTCCATGAAGTGCAGATATTCCCTCCTCCATCTGCTGTTAATATACAGAACTGCAAAAACCCCCCAAAATCCCAGAGCAATACTGAACATCAAACTTGCACTCATTTCAAGTATTCTTTCCTCCTCTTCCTCCTCCATTTTCCCTCCAAATCTCTTTCAGAAAGGGGGGAAATTGTCTTGGGGACTCACTGTAAAAACCCAAAATATATATTGACCTCCCCCTGTTATTTTTTTCTCTGGGTCAATGAGTCCATGGAAAACGCGTCCATCCCGCCATTCGGGGCTTCTTGACTAAGGACGAAGAAATATGCTGCGCTGGGGTTTCCTAGTATTATCTTCTGTCTCGATCAATCTTGGAAGTAGGTGGTTAAATCCTTTTTTTAAAGGTGTCCGGCCATAAGCTTTAACTGGTTTATACGTCAGGGAAATTACAGGGTAATGGATTGACAATTTGGGTAGTCCGGTATGACTTTGAAAAAAGTAGAAATTCTATGGAGAGTCACTTGAATTATTTTATTTGGTAGTCCTTGTCTAGGAAGATATTATTGGATTCATTTCATTAATATCAATTTGTTTTGAAATTTTATGTTGATGAGTCTATTAGGGGTCAAGTTATGTTAAGTGCAAGGTTCGGATATCACAAGAGATGAGACCGACATCATGGCATTGAGAATTTTTGCAGAATAGATACCATTTAGTCCTTGGTTCAATTTTTTGCAGAATGAATACCATTTAGTCCTTGGTACATTTCTTTGCAAAATGAATACCCCTTACTCCTTGGTTGTTGGTCGAAGAGGTAAATTTTACTGAATGAATACCCCTTAGTCCTTGGTTGTTAGCCAAAGAGATTTAGGCCTATAAGGCACATTACAGAATGAATACCCCTTAGTTGTTGGTTGTTAGACAAAGAGGTTTAGGCCTATAAGGCTCATGCTCCTAGATCGGGTAGCTAAAACGACTGTGTGGATAACAAATTCTCCATAAAAAAAATGATATTAGATTGTTAGTTTTTTGTTTTGTATTGTTTGCATGTATTGAAGATTCAAAGTAGTCATCTTTTAGGTATCTACAATACCATTTCATCATTGCATTGTGCACATTAATTTTTTTTTTTTTAAATAGTTGATTTGTGACACATTCATTGATTTTGTTCGTTTTGTACTTTTTCTAGTTCAAGTGCTCTCTTTTTTTCCTCTCTCAAGGAGCTTTTGATTTAGAAAACGCCTTTTGTTTTCACATACAATTGAGCTTCAATAATGTCTCCAAATATAGAGTTAGCAAGTTGTCATTTGAGAGTCTCTTTCTAAATCATGGTCAAATAGAAGTTACTTGTAATGTCATTAGTATGATCTTTTGTCATTGTTCTTGACATTTATGTTGGTTGTAATACACATGTTAAAGCTAATTATTCATTTGAAAAAAGTAAAGAACAATTAATAACCTAAAATACCCTTGGGCTTAAAAGTTGAATGCTTGTAATTTTTTTATTTTACACAACCCGAAGACCTTCATTGCTTGCTAGAATACAAGACATATATATTGATAAATAATAATGACTCTCAATTGTAACCTAAATCCTTGCCCCCAGAAAGACTCAACAACTTTTATTTTCATTCAATCAACTTGAAGAATTATGTAAAATTGATGTTTGTTGTACAAGCACTTCAATTGTTTGGCACCTCATTTAAATGGTGTGTGTTTAACCTCATCACATTGCTAGCCATATCACTATGTTTAATTTTTCATCTATTACATAAGAATATAGATTTTTAAGAACATTAAAAATTTAGAGTATATATGTGTTCTATACATACGAAATCTTTCATGTATGAAAATTACTAATTGTGTATCCTACCATTGTTAATAATGTAGAATTAAAAATGCTTTTGCATTTTATAAATTCAAATTAAAATTACTTTTCTCAAGCTAGGTAAGGTGACTCTAGAAGGATATAGTAGGAGGTTATAATTAGGGGCTAACCTTAAGAAATTGGTATGTTATAATGATTATTTGTTGTACATACTTGAGGCTTCATTATGGAACCTAATAGGTTGATTTACAAAATAATATAATATGAAGATCATGGTGGTAATTTTTTATTTGGAAAAAGAAATTTGATATATGTATTTCAAATAGTAATGCATAAGAAGATTTCATAGTAACATATAATAAATAACCATCATACTTATTGTGCTAATGAAACAAACATATTTATGATTGAATAGAGATAATTTCATACATATTATAACCTCCTAAAAAATATAAATGATACAAACAACTTTTTGTGACTTATAAATATATAATAATAGAAATAAAAGTGTATACCAAACATTAGTTTCCACTAAATATTCATCTTTATGCTAAAATTTGTGGTATTTGAGACTCATTAACACTAAGATACTTTGTAGTTGTTTGCCAAACATTTTTTTGTTATGTCTAGAGGAAATCCTCAAAACCAAAAGTGATAATATGTGCAAAGCTCAAATTGATGTTCATGTCACAAAAATAAAGGTATCCAATCCAAAAGAACTTTGAGCTTATTAATGATGAAAATTTTAGTTTAAAGCATAGATAAATCCTCTTGTAACTTTGAGGATCTTAAGGTGTCATTTACTTTTCAATCTTATTTATGTGTATTATGTATCTCCAACACTCTTGGATATGCCTTCGGATGCCTGAGGTGTAGTTAGACAATAAATTGTGAAAATTCCCAAGAATATTGGCATGATTTTTCATATACATTCATGAAGGAGGTGGATCACAATGGTGGTTATAGTTGACCTTGGACTCACTAAATGACCTTTCCTAATATTAGACACAAGGATTAAGGATTAGATAATATTGTGTGGTGAATGAGGCTCACATTAGTTGGTAAATAAGAAATGGAGTGTTATACTTTAGGATGTGAGTCATCGAGAGTTATTAAAAAAACATGTATTTAAGATTATGTTTTATTATTTAGGGGTGTATGCAAGGAAATAGTGGTTAAAGGAAATACCTAAACTAGTTAAGCATTTAAACAACTAAATCACTACAACATCTATGATAAGACAAAAGAAGAACTAAAACAAGCAACAAGCCTAAGAGTATGCAAACCTTCCTTAAACCATGCAAGCTCTCCTTTGATATGTATGTTTGTCCATGAGATTGGATGTGTGCTCATATAAATATGCTCAAGCTTCAAGGGATGAGTGAGAATTTTAGCATAATAAGGCTATGGATAGTATTTTTGCTCTTCAAATGGACATGGTAACAATGCATAAAAGGTGGATGATTTGTGAAGGAAATGGGGCTCAATTTATAGGCAAATGAAGGCTTGAATGGACGGTTGAAATCCAAACTTGAGGAAAGGTTGAGATGCATTTGAGAAAGAGCACATGGATTGTGCTTCTTCAAATGCCTCTCATTGTGACAAGTGTCACAAGGAGAGAGGGTTTGAGGGAATGGGAGGATGTGACCATTTTGGGAGATGTGAGAGGGGACAAGATGGGAAAAGGAGGATGAAGTGTACAAGAGGGATGTAAGAGCATTTAAGGAAGACTTAATGAGATATAGATGAGGATTTGAGTGATGTGACAAGAGGTTGACTTTGGGGTTTGGGCTGAGTTCTTAATCCTTAGATTAGGATTGTGCACATGCTTAGGGAGTAATTAGGCTTAGGTTAGAGGACAAATGGGGTGATTAAGAAGATGTGATGGGAGGAGAGAGAATGAGTGGAGGGGTTAATTAGTTAATTGGGGTCAATTAACTAATAAGAAAGGGTTAGTATGTGTTAAGAGGTTGGGTTAAGTAGAACCATGGGTTAGGTGGTTGAGAAAGGTTAGTTTAGGGGTTAACGTCAGGAGCCATGTGCTCAAATTGAATTAAATGGAGTATTTAATTCACAAGTGGGGATAAGAGAGGAATTATAAATTATGTTAAATAAATAAGTATATTCATTAAGCTTAATAGAGGAAAATGATTTAATTAATCATTAGACTATGGGTTGTCTTTTAATAATTAATTTGACTATAGGTGATTAATTGAATTAATCAGGCTAGGGGATAACATAAATTAATTAAATAGATATGTAATTATTTAATCAATAATGTTCTACAAAAACACTAAATTTAATTAAATATGTTAATCAAATTTAGGTGTCTACATTTTGCCCCTCCTCGACATAGGGTTAGAATAACGCTATTTCAAAGAAGTTTAAAATAATAGATGACGTGAAGACGTAACTTAGGTGACGAAGTTGCCCCAGATGATGGAGAGAATAGAATTTAGTCAGGGTGATGCCCCCTCGAGAGGGTGGCAGGGAGAAATAGTGAAGCCCTGGCGCCGTCTCGAAAAGAAGGTGAAAAGTGATGGAGAAGAAAAGGAAAGGACTAGGGGTAGAGAGGGGGAAGAATTAGCAAGAATAGGGTAAAATGCGGTCTAGAAGAAGTTTGGGGGGGATAGGGGCATCCGAGAGTAGCAAAGAAAGGTCCAGGATGGGCTATATATGGCTAGGAGGGTGGAAGAATAGGTTCATTGTGCACTTTGAGCTTAGAGAACCCTTGCAATTTTGGAGCTCTAGAATTAGACATGACGATGGCCGAGATGGGGCGACCAAGGCATCAGATGAATGTAGTGCACAACATATGACAGCACGGGGCGTTGGACAGACAAGTAGGCTCATGAAACTAGCTATGCGATTTTATCTGTTATGCTTTTGAGGGGTTTATGGTAGTTCAAAATGCGTTCTCGCAAAAGGATTCCTAGCTGGAATGCCATTAAGATCAGTGGGAATGCATTCCCACAAAAATTTGCTTAGGATAAGGGGCAGGGAGGGAATTTTGGTGGGAACATAGAGTGGATGAAAGGGGATGAGTTTGTTGCGGGAATGCGTTCCCACAAGGATTTTCCTAGAGTAGGAATGGATAGGGAGGGGAAAAAAAGAAGTCCCACGAGGGACCAAGAGGGGGTAAGGGGGACTGACGTCATGTCATAGGAATGCATTCCTGTGACATGGGGCTAGTTACAGGGAACGCGTTCCCGCGGCCCCGGGAATGCACTCTAGATGAGAAGGAAAGTGAAAAAGGGAGGGAATGGGCTAGAATAACAAAAGGGGGGAATCTAAAATGCAGTTAGCAAGTTTGGGAAAGGATTAGAATGATTGATGAGTTCTTGGATTGTATGTAGTGGTCCATCGATCGACTGGCATTACGAGAGACAAGCTGGCGTACTACGGGTAGCAGATCACTTCACACCGACAAACTGGGCTCACACCGACAAACTGGGCTTAGGTGGAGGCTATTGGCTTGGGATACCTAGCACACGTGTCTCATAGGTGTACATGGTGATGGTGACCACCTTGTGTGAGCGATAGAGGTTAGAGACTGCATCATTTCATCACCTGATCACACTAGAGGATGTGTACTAGATATTTTGATTACCCATCCAAGGGACAGAGGTGGTGGTGACACATGTGTCACAAGATGAGGCTCTCACAACATTGGTCAGGCTGGGTGCCACACTCCTAATGCGGCATGGTTAGCTGGTGCTAGACCGACATGTGGATGCGCATCCAGTGCCTCAGATTTTCTTCTATGTTTGTGGACTAGTTTTGGGGTACATTGCCCCAGACACGAGAGGGAGTGGCGTGACACTCAGCCTGATCCTAGTGATCATGCAAATTGTAGACGCAAGGGTACCTGCAACATGGGGTACACTGATGCTTGTAGAGATCTACTGAGATCTCCACCAAGTGGTTTATCATGGTGGTGGAGGTCACGTGAGGAGTATCAGGTGTACTACCTTACTCTAGGTTTGGGCGTGGGAGCACATTTTTGTGCTCAGACCGATAGGGAGGAGTGCTCGACAGGAAGACTAGCCTATAGTGTATAGTTGGGGAGAGTCGCTCACATATCATGATATGGATAACACAAATTATTGGAGGGTGACGATTGATGAGATCTGAGATAGGATCACATGGAGGCCCTACACACAGGTTGGACCATGGGTCGAGCATCAAACACATCTGTTGTACACGATGACACCCATATTCCTGACAAGGAGATGGGATTATATAGTTGAGCAGTACCAATTGGACAGGATGGCTAGGCAGTTCAAATTCACACAGGGGGTACAGGTTCTTGCTAGGTGGTACAAGAGAGTGACCTGGTAGAGGGTTTTAGAGTTTGGGCCTCCATTAGACAGGAAGGGGTTATGGGCATCCTAACGGGGTATTCACCCCATCTAGTGGGATTGACAAGGGGATGACAAGTGGGGGCAACACATAGGATTATAGGGATTCATATCAGAGACCTCCTGTTGTGGGGGGAAAAGACTATCACCCGAGATGGATACAGTTGGCCGAGCAGTAGCCTTGGCTACAATCTGGAGGATGATGAGAGGAGGACGTGTGGCCAGACAAGCAAGGCCTGAACTTGTGGTAGCTCCACAGAGACAAGCGCCAGTGGCAGTAGAGAGGAGAGGTTGAGAGAGGAGGGAGAGGGGAGGAGGAGAAAGGAGAGGAGAGAGGAGAGGAGGAGCAGGAGATTTAGGGAGAGGAGGCGACAGAGGTGGATGGGGGGAGCAAGATGTGAGGCCATCACCCGACACGCAGGGGCCCACTGATATGAGGGGATCCTCATCAAGCGACCCTATGGATTCACTGGCAAAGAGGTTGAGGTCTACAGAGCTTATGCATGCAGTCACCACTTAGTAGCTGTGAGACACTCAGAGGGAGAGGGATGCACTTAGGGAAGAGAGGAATACTATGAGGACCGAGAGGGATACCTTTAGGATCGAGAGGGATACCTTGAGCACTGAGAGGGATCAGGAACAGGCTGACATAGCCAGTTTGAGGAGACAGGTGGACGATCTCACCAGGCACATAGGGGAGTTGGGTGGAGAGTTGGGTGTCGCACAGGCACAGGCTAGGGAGTTGATGGAGGATGGGTTTGCCCTGATGGAGGAGAGGGATAGGTTACAACAGAAGAGAGACTTGTATAGGGTGGAGAGATTGAGACTGCAACAAGAGAGGGATGAGTTTCTACATGAGGTTTGGGGATGAGAGAAGAGCTACCTTTCATTGGCGGAGGTGGGGTAGCGGGGCTTAGCAGGGAGGTGGCGACGCTCAGAGAGTGGGTAGGCTAGTATAGAGACATGTACCATTTTGTATTACCAGAAGCATAGAGGGAGCCTTTCAGGTCAGCTGGGGGATCAGTGGTATGAGGAGGAGGGGAGGTTTCCCGATCGACAGGAGGCAGTGGACAGGGGGAGGGTCTACACCCAAGGTACAGGAGCAGAGCTAGAGGACTGGGCAGAGTCATTAGAACGGCCATAGCCAGGGCCATAGATAGTCAGCCGGTGGTTCTGTCCAAATGCACGATGCAAAGAGCTCTGATACAGGAGCCTCTAGATAGGTACATGATAGAGGGGCAGGGACAGGGATCAGTACTAGCACAGGTGCAGGTACCAGGATAGAAGGAGGCACATTTACATGTCTCCAGAGTGTAGGCGGGGGAATATCATTATTTTCAAAGCCAGCCTGAGCTGGATTGAGAAATAGAGTGGGGCCCATACAGGTACCCATTACAAGGGATGATGAGAAGGATACAGGTATGCAGGATGCGGATAACCAGCCTTCCAAGGGGGGCCCAAAGGGAAAATGATACATGGTGATGTTGTGCATGGATTTTTTTGTTGGGACCTAGAGCCCATTTTTGTATGCATATATATGAGACATTTTGGATGGACATTGTGGACTTTTATTCTTTCATGATGTTCAAGCGGGTTTTGGATATAAATGATGCAGAGTTGTGGTCGATATGTATGTATTCTGAGCTTTGTATTGTTATGGGTGCATGATTTATGCTATATGATGTATATGATGGACTGACATGTGGGTGATGCAAGATGTGATGCATATTGATGACATGTTGATTATGCAGGATTGTTGATGCTTATATATGATTGACTGACGTGTGTGGATGCAGGATGTGATACATATTTATGACATGTTGATTATGTAGGATAAGTGATGCTTGTATATGATTGAATGACGTGTGTCGATGCAAGATGTGATATGGTTTTATGATGGAGGGAATGTATGTGCCCATGCTTAATTAAAATGTAATGAAACGTTTATATGATAAAAATGAATGTGATGTTAACAATGCCACACTAAAAATGACCTGACAGTGCAAGATTTAAAATGAACCTAAAATGAATCTTCAATGGATTAACAATGCTTAAAAATGAACCTTAAAATGATTCTTAAATGAAGTAACAATGCAAGACTAAAACAAATCTAAAAATGGATTAACAATGCAATATTAAAATGAATCTAAAATGGATTAACAATGCAAGACTAAAATGAATCTAAAAATGATTAACAATGCAAGATTAAAATGAATCTTAAATGGATTAACAATGCAAGACTAAAATGATTATGCTTAATGCAATGACTTAATGCAACTTATACATGAATGATAATGCAAATAAAATATGCACCTAAAATATTATAATGAATGTGAAGAATAATGCAACCGAGAATGAATGCAAGAGTGGAGAGTGAAAATGCAACATATCACTGTCCAACTAGGTTCAGGTTAGTGGTCCTAGAAGAAAGAGGATGGGTAAGCATGTGCACAATCAAAATTCATGAAATAGTGGATTATAGGCGATGGGGAATTTCAAGTTTGCATTAGGGATGAGGGATTAGGTGTGTGTAGGATCATGAGGGATGGGGATTAGGTGATTATGGGGATGTAAGACTGATTGTAGGATGGGATTTCTCTTTTGATAGGCTTTTTGTTGGGGATACAGTGGGGGGAGGGATTGTTCTTGAAGCTTGAGCGAGGGATATTCCAGGATAGAATATCACTATGTAGTTCGAGCACTTATTTTGATATAGCAATGCTAGAGACCATGTCGAGGTTACTAGGAATGCAAGGCATTGCCATTGGTGTTGCAGAGGACTAACGCAACAAACACGTGGGGGTTGCCCCACCATCACACATGATTCCTTGAGGAGCCATGGTGGAAACAATGATGGAGAAGCCCACAAACAAATGACATTTCCCAAGTGCATCATGCGAATCCAAATGGATTGCATACGTGCAAGGGTCATATATGACTGACTCACAGTCAGAAAATGAAAAAAGATAAAGTTCCCTATCCCAGGTGCATTCATTCATAGCATACCATGATATGAATAATCATAGCAACCTTGAGGATGAGAACAACCGAGAGAATCAAGAATGATAACTTAAGAACCAAAATCAAATTTCAAGATTAAAAATTCAACCACAAGATACCTTTTTCCAAAGAGATCAAATGATATGGAATGTTGATTAGATTTAGGTCAGACATGAGGAAGGATACATCCTACAGGGACCTGCTGATGGAGGAGATGTCATATGGGTAACTGATGGCCAAAAGATGTACTGAGGTCGAATTGATGAATTAAGATTTTCAAAGGGGATTTGTGGTAGCATAGGATTCGGCATGGAACTGGATCACTTTCTGCAAGGAGACCGACTGAGGATGCGAGATATGTAAAGGTGAGAACAGACGTAAGACTGGACTGACGCTGACAAGATATGTACAGATGGAAAGCACTAGAAGCTCAAGGATTGGGATAGGACAATGTATGTACAATGAGGACTGATGATTATATACAAGACTATATATTCAAAATATCAGGATAGAGGATAGGAGGACTAAGACGAAGTAGTGCGTACAATGAGGGAACACCCAGGGAATACGGGCATGATTAGGCTGAGGTGGATGCAATGAGTGAGATGGAGGAGAATGAGATTTTAATAGATAATGATGCAATCCCCTATGAGTGATGCCTGATTGCCAGGTTTTCACCACACATACTTGTCCAAGGTGCTTGATTGCCAAGTTTTCACCACTGGATGATTTATTTCTCTTTACTTTTTTTATGTTTTTTATTTTTTTTACTCTTTTGACTTTTTTTATTTTTTTGTTATCATCAAGGTGTCTGTTTACCATATTGTCACCAAGGCAATGATTTTTTTGGGACTTTTTACACATTTTATAGATTTTTTCAGATGACTAGAATGAATAATCCAGTTGCCATGCATAGAAGCGCCTGAGATGAATGATGTTGATGGGATCATTCAAGGGCTCTCCTTCGGGGGTGGATAACTAATATACCCCAAAACCAAAGCATGCAGTGACAATATAGGGACCTTTCCATGTGACCTTGAACTTCCCTTTCTTTTCTTGATCTATACCCACTTTCTGATTTTCTTTTAGTACTAGGTCTCCCACTTGGAATTGGCGTGGGTAGATTTTCTTGTTGTAGCTCCTCTTGAGCCTATTTTGATAAAAAAACTAGGTGGTCGTATTCTTTTTTATGCTTCTAGTCTAGTAGATCCAATTGTGTGAGCCTAGCTACTCTGTAACCTTCATCAGTGATTAGGCCTCTCAGTGATACCCTGAGTGATGGCAGTTCAACCTCAATTGGTAAGACAAGTTCAGCACCATAAACAAGGGAATATGGAGCGGTGCATGTGGGAGTGCGGTAGGAAGTATGATACGCCTAGAGGGCAGGGTTAATTTGGAGGTTTCAGTCACGACCAGTATCATTGAAAACCTTCTTCAAGATCTTGAGCAGGGTTTTATTGGTTGTTTCAGCTTGGCCATTACCTTGGGGGAAGTATGGACTGGAATAGCGATGATGGATATGGAGGCGCTCAGACAGATCATCTGCAAACTGGTTCTCAAATGGTGTTCTATGATTTTTGAAGATGGTGGATGGGATGCTAAAGTGGAAAATGATATGGTGGAGGATGAACTTGGAGATGTGGACGCCTGTCACGAGGGTGAGTGAAATTGCTTTGATCCACTTTGTGAAGTACTCAGTGGTCGTGATGATGTATTTATGAGCCTTAGAAGATAGGGGTGATCTTACCAATGAGGTCAAAACCCCAATAGGAAAATGGCCAGGATGGCGTGATGGGATGTAGATCTTGTGCTGGGGCATGTATCAGATTAGCATGTTGCTGACAGGGTAGGCACTTCTTCACAAATTCGCAAGCATCATGCTCCATGGTAGGCCAGTAGTGTCTGATCCTGAGAAGATGTTTGGCCAAGACCATGTCACTAGTGTGGGCACCACAAATTCTAGTGTGCACCTCTCGCAATGCCTAGGTGGCTCCAGTTTCATCTAGAGACCTAGAGAGAACGTTGTGATAGTCTCGATGATAGAGGGTGTTAGCTACAATAGTGTAGTGGGAAGCTCTACGAATTAGGTTTTGACGTTGGGTGTTTGTGAGGCGGGGGGATATGATACCATTTTTTAGATAAGCATGGATGTCATGGTACCATGGGGACTAGGGACCAACCAAGACACATACTCGATTAACGTCATCATTCTCATATGTGGGCGCATGAATTTGATCGACTAAGAATTCATACTGCATGGCATCATGTGGAATTTCCAAGAGGGATCTGGTAGTATCCATTGCATTGGAGGCCTTATTTTTAGGCATGGTACTTGTGTGATCTGAAGGCTGAGGAATGCTCCTTTGTTTTATCCACCATTTCTTTGTAAGGCAGTAGTTTGTCATCTTTTGTTTGGAATTCATCTAAGACTTGCTTGATGATATGTTGGGAATCACCAAAGACCTGTATGTAAGTTATGTTCCATTGGATAGCCATGCTAAGCCCAATGACCAATGCCTTGTACTCTAGAATGTTATTCATGCAGGGGAATCCTAGTTTGAATAATTTGGGGATATAGTCACCTTGAGGGGTAATGAACAGTATGCTTGTACCTGAACTGTGGGCTGTATAAGATCCATCGAAGTAGAGCTTTCATGCTAGTTGTTCTTCAATAATGCATAGGTGTTTGTCAGGGAATTTCATTACTAGAGGATAAGCATCGAATAATGGTTCCTCTGCCAACTGATCTGCAATAACCTTCCCCTTGATTGCTTTTCTGTCAGCATATTGGATATCGAATTCACTCAAGAGCATATCCCATTTATCCATTCCACTTATGAGAGTTGTCTTTGAGACAGGTACTTGAGTGGATCTACCTTTGAGATGAGCTTGATGGTGTGACTAATCATGTAATGATGAAGCTTCTAATTGGCAAAAACCACGGCTAAGCATGCCTTCTCCATGGGCGTGTAATTAAGCTCATATCCTATCAATGTGTACCTAATATAATATATGGCTCTCTCTTTTTTGTTGTCATCTAACTAGGCCAGAAGTTCCCCTAGTGTCATGGTTGTTGTAGAGATGTATAGAATGAGAGGCTTACCTGGTGTAGGTGGCACTAAGATGGGCAGATTTTCCAAGTATCCCTTGATCTTTTTGAAACTTTACTGACAGAGAGGGTCTCATTTGAAGCTGCTATATTTTCGTAGGAGATGTGTGAATGGATCACATTTATCAGTGAGCTGTGAGATGAAGCGTCACACCGATTGGATTTTTCCTTGTAGGCTACACAGTTGTCTGAGTGTCTTGGGTGGAGGTATCTCCAGAATGGTCTTCACCTTTTTAGGATCTATTTCTATGCCCCTTCGTAATACAATGAATCCCAGGAGCTTTCCTAATGTGACCTCGAAGATATATTTCTTGGGGTTGAGCATTAGGCCATAGTGACCAAGCCGATCAAATACGTACTACAGGACATCTAGGTGATCTTCTCTTTTAATTTATTTGGCTGGGATATCATCCACATAATCTTCAATGATCTTGTGGATCATGTTGTGGAAGATAACTGCCATGGCTCTCTGATATGTTGCACATACGTTCTTTAAACCAAATGGCATCATGTTGTAGGAGAAGATGCCCTAGGGGGTTGCAAATGTTTTCTTATGTTGGTCTTTTTCTGCAATGTAGATCTGATTATACCTAGAGAAACCATCCATGAGTGACAAAATCTCATTCCCTATTGTGAGGTCTACTATCATGTCAATGTTTGGTAGTGGGAAGTCATCCTTGGGACATGCCTTATTGAGATCCTGAAAGTCTGCACATATTCTGATTGATTTATCAAGTTTGGATACGGGCACCATTTGGAGATCCATTCGGAGTAGTCAATGGCATGAATGATTTAGCCTGGAGTAGCTTATCTAACTCTACTTTAACTAGTAGTGCTACCTTGGGGTGTATCTTTCAGAGCTTTTGTTTGACAGGTTTGATGTTTGGATCCATTGCTAGATGGTGAACCACCAAGTTAGAGTCTAATCCAGGCATGTGATAATAAGACCATGCAAATTTATCTATGGATTCTTGTAAGAGAGCAATGAGGGTTGTTTCTTCTACTTTTGTCATGGATGCTACAATGTACGTGATGTTGGGATTCTCTTATATGCCCAGGTTGATAGGATTGGTTTCTTTGATGAGGATAGATGACTCCTCAGGTTTGTAATCATGGATGGGTAGAAGAGGAGGGTTTTCATCCTTTGGCACCTTGGAGAGGTTTACACCAGCGGATACGCCCTTTGTTTTTACTTTTTTGCAATCAGATAGCGCCCTAGAGGGGTTTTCACTAGGGGATCAATTTTTCTCTTTTTTTTTTTTTTTTTTTTTTTTTTTTNTCTTTTTTTTTTTTTTTTTTTTCTATTTCACTTTTGTGGCTGAAGTCCTCCTCTTCCCCAAAGTATGCCTTTGGATCCAATTTGTAAACATGTGTTGAATCCTACTCCCAATCATTGTTCTGGTCAACTGCTCCCATGAATCTTAGGAGCGTAGCCTTACTTTGGAATTCATCAATGTGTAGGACACTTGGTTGGTCCTAGTCTATGAGTTTGGGATGTAGGAGGGAAATATTAATGAAGTTAATGGTGAGTTGACGAAGGACAAAATTTCCCAGGAAGCTTTCTTCATCGAGGACATTGTCGTAAGCTCTCACAATTTTCTCTTCTAGGGAATATTCGATTTCAACGATAATTTCACCAAGGGTATTGCGATTGTTGAAGTTGTTTTCATTGGCGCCCCCAGTTGTGGCAGATCCAAGACCCAGGCCTTGATGCCTTTATCGCTGGACAGGTTCAATAGGAAGTCTCATGCCACGTTCTTCATAGCCCAAGCTTCCTCCCTGATGGTTCGATTTTTTTGTAACCATTTTATGGGTTGTAGGGTATTTTCCTTTGAAGTAATTGAGGATACCCTTGTCTGGGGGTGGCGGATCCTTTTAAAGCCACTAATTTATATTTGGTGCCATATCTAGGCCATTCAAAATGATATGGGAGATGAAAGTGGTAGGTCCCAATTGTTTTGGCTTCGACTTATTTTGATCTGTTGTGTTTTTGTCTGGTCTTCCTTGGGTATGTGGATCAAATGGAAAGGCTCCCACTGTGAAGGCGTCAGATAGGTTGTACTCTCCACAACCCTTGTTGTTTATCTTGACTATGGAAAGAGTGGATGATGTTATTGTCTCTAGGTCTGAATGGGTTCGAGAAGAGCTGGTGACAAAGGTGCCAATGTCAATCCTATGACAATCATTTTAATGTGGGAAGGAGGCCTCCAACGCATCGCAGTATGCAAAGGATTGGGGATCTGCATGGATGGTGACTTCAGTGCCGTTATGTGGGAATTTGATGCACTAATGGTATGTGGATGGGATGACCTACATAGAATGGATCCATGGGCGTCCAAGGAGAATATTGAATGGAAGGTCAAGATCAATAACATGACATACTGTATCTTGGACTGCAGGGCCCAGTTGGGTGGACAATGAGATTGTGCCTTTAGAAGTGCATTCTATATTTTCATTGGCTTTGATGGTGATGACATCATTCATTATATATGCTTTGGTGCACCCTACCTCTTTGATAAATTTCAAATTACATAGATTGAGGGTCGAACCATTATCTATCATGACCCGCTTGATGGCAAGATCTTTAACCATGATGACGATGTGGAGAGGGAGGTTGTGATCAGGTTCACCAGAAGGTATGTTAGTTGGTTTGAAGGAAATTCCACAAGATGTAGATAGGTGGCCAAAAATGTTTTTGAATTGCCTGGGGTTGATGTTGTTCAGGACACGTGATTCTTGTAGGGCTTTATTGAGGATCTCTTAATGGACAGGCAAAGTTTGGAGGAGATCTAGGATGGAGATTTGGGCAAGGCTATTCCCTAGGTGTTCCAATAGGTTGTATTGGGTACAAGCGGATGGAGCAGAAATAGCACCTGCAACTGATATTTTTCCTCAATGAGTGGTAACTACGCATTGGATATACGTCCCCTTGACATGAATGACATTGACAGATGACTTGAATTGGGATATGCAATTGATGAGGTTATCATAGTTGATATATGCACTGGTATAATCCTTTATGTCTGCATTGTCTCCTTGCTTTCTGTTCCCTTGGATGGAGGGTTGAGCGGGGTTGGCAGGTCCTTTGCTGGAGTTGTGTTCAGGGAACACATTTTGATAGATTTGAACGCCTGCATTTGGTGATGGTTTGGCAGGAGAGTCTACTATGATTTATTCATGGTTGATGAGGTCTTGGATGTAGTGTTTCAGCTTCATGCACTTTATGGTGGCATGTCCCTTAACAAGATGGTAGTCACAATATTCTGTGTCTTTGTACCACGCAGGTTTAGGTGTCGACTCATCAAATGGTTGCATTTATGGGTACACAATTAGATTAGCCTTGGCCATCCTATGGAAGATGACATCTATGGGCTCACCCAAGTGGATAAATATGTGATTGGGCACATTCTGGGCTCAAGGATTTGGTTGTCCATGTGGGACTGAAATGGCATTTATCTGGTTTATAGGAGCTTGGTAGTTAGGTTGATACGATGTCCTAGGAGGGGGATAGATAGCTGCAACCTAGGGCATGCATTTTGTTGGTACGCAGGTTGATGATATGCCAGTGCAGGTTGTTGATACATGGGTGGGGGCTATGGATACACTGACAATATCTACTAATAGGTTTGAGTAGGTGCGTTGGGACCGGCCACCATGGCCTGAACGTGTTTTGTGTCAGTGACTACATTCTTGTTCTTGTTCCAGTACCTTGATTGATCATTGTTGTTTCTGTCAAGCTAGGTTTCTTTGTAACACTTGATGACACCATCTTCTATGAGACCCCATTCAAGATCCATGCCTTTTCCTAAAATTTCCTGATAATTATGTAGGCATTTCATGTGTATGTGATGGGAAAGTTTAGGATGGAGATTGTTAATGAAGATTGTAGTGAGATGTTTCTTTGGAGGTTGATATGAAAAATCTCGTAGTGAGTCCCTGCCAACATTGTAGGTAGTCTATCAAGCTTCCCCTCCTTTCTATTTGGATTTGGATAAGTCAAAGAGGGAGAGATCATTCTTGATGTTATGCGCATATTGGACTACAAATTTCTCAGATAGTTCTAGAAATTTGGAAACTATGCCATAGGGGATTTTATAAAACCACTCAAGAGTGGTTCCTACCAAGCTCTTAGGGAATAGACGCATGAGGAAATTGTCGATGTAAGCCACTTCTTGGCATTCTATGTAAAATTCTTTGATGTGGCTGACAGGATCTCCCCTTCTGTTATATTTGTCAAACTTGGGTGTCTCGAAGTGCTTGGGGAAGTGTACAACGGTGATAGATCGATCAAATGGGTAGGGACACACCTCTTTAAGATTGAATTTTTTAACCTTGGTCCCTTCTTTTAGCTCCTTTAGAGCGTTCTTCATTTCTTTCCACTCGTGACTGATTTATTGGGGAGGGTTATTAACTCTGATTATATTGGTTCTCGGGATGTGATATGAATCAAATGGTGTTGGTGAATATGGAGGATTTTGTGGAGGATACTGTGGTGTGTGATAGGGAGACGGATGAGCATCATAGGCAGGTTGATGCGGTGGTAACTATTTTTGACTAGGATATTGTTGTGGATTGGATGGTAGTTCCTAATTTTGTTGCTATGGCTACTGATAGTAGGTCTATGGTTGATGAGATGTTGGGTAGGTGGGGTGAGTATGCATTTTTCCTATGTAAGGTAGTTGTGTTGCGTGACTGGGGTATGTGGGATAGGTTTTTTGTGGTGGAATTCCCCTAGTATATGTAGTGAGGTAATTGATATTAGTGGGAATGCCTGACTATTATGCAAGTCAAACAACTTGGGATACAGCTGACGATGGCATGGCTAGGTATTTGGTGAAGTTAGGTCGTTGCTGTTGAGTGGGTTGGATGACAGTTTGAGCCATAGCAAAAGGATTAGCAAATGGCTGTAGTGATTGTGTGGTGAAGGGATTTCGCCTTGTGTCTGTGGTTGTTTCTACTGGATAGGTTGGACGATGGGTTGTGTAGCTGCGAAGGGGTTGAACTGTTGTTGTTGCGCTTGGGATGAAAATGGGTTGGCATTCTTCTACTATAATTGTTGTTGTTGAATGGGTTGGATAATAGATTGTGTGGTGGCCAAAGGGTTGGTGGATGTTTTTTGTGCTTGAGAGGATGATGGATTGGTGCTCTGCATCTGTGTGGGGATACCTAAGGCTTGCATGGCGGCTTGTGAGTAGTTCTAAGTGGAAAATGGAGTGTTTTATGTTATTTGTCTGACTTGGGAAGCTTGTGGTAGAGGTTTTGAATTGGATTGTGTGTGCGGAAGACATGCTGGAATGTACTGTGATCGTGTTGTTGGTTGAGTGTGGAAAGTGGGCCCTTGTGAAAATAGAGGTTGGTTGTAAGCTCCTGTGAGTGGCATACCTATAGTGAACTGTGGTTGCTGCTAATGTGATGTGTGGATGGGAGGTAGAGAGGAGGTAGGTATCATGGCGCTAATGGTCTGTGTGCTTTGTAGTTGTGAGCTGGTTGATGCGGTTTGGATGGGTTGAGTAGTGATTGGCAAAATACTAGTTTGTCGGGTGTTGACTATTGGTAGCGGGAATTGTGCAACAAATGGTGGAACTATCTGCAATGCTTGAGTGGCTACAAGTTGGATAGGTGGTGGTGCTTGGATGGCAATGAGGTGTACTAATTATGCTGCTATTGGTGGATTAGGAGGTGGGGCTCCCATGACTAAAAATGGCATGGATTGAGGCATAGTTTGCACTATAGATGGGGGGAGGGAAGGTTGCATCATATGTGATATGAGAGATCTCACTTGTATTTCTCATTGTTGAAAAATTCATGTCTTACCAAATTTGAGATATCTCCTAGGAGTACCATAGGTCATGTGACTACTATAGGTATGATTCTAGGTGGTAGCTGGATTCCTTGTTGTTGAATGTTTGCAAGTATGTTGTGGCTATTGTGCCCTATGATGGCGCTATCCATGTGAGTGTGTCCCAGATGGTTCATGAATGTTTCCATAGTGCTCACTATGGGAACCTCATTTGTGTCCACCTAGATATGCTCGATTGGTGTGTTGTGTTGAGGATCAAAGGAGACCATGGCGTTAGTGTGGTCAATCATTGGGTTGGATGAACTAGCTGCAAGATTAGGGTCCATGTCCTTCCTTTTCTTAGTTGATCATGTTTTAGGTGGCATGACATGAATACCCTAAGGGGATATGAGATGAAAGATGTAATGCAAGTCTTTTCCTAGGAAGTTAAGGATGATGGTGCTATGATTAGGATTTGAGACAATGTGTCTAAGATTATGAGGATGCTCCTAAGGATTAAGGATGACTTGGTGTACCCACAAATTAAGGGTTGTTTTCCCTAGAGTAGGATCAAGAAGATGTGATTGTCTACCTAGGATGGACTTATGGTCTTCAACGGATGGGATTCTCTATCAATGCAAACCAACCTTTTTCTCAAGGTGATGAGGTTGCAAAGGAAAAGGGGGTTATCCTAGACAATGCGTAGTTTAAGAACACTAAAATATGGGGCTTGATTAAGATGTAGGTTCTAAGAAACTCAAAAGAGGATGCAACACCAAGTGAGGGATGTGATTTGGGATATTTTGGATGAGGATGGTGCTAGTTGACTAGGATTGGATTTGATTATGCCCGATTATGCAAGGATGAGTGTGTGATGTAATCCTAAAAATGGCAACTAAGGAAGGTCCTAAAAATGCATGCTAAGTGATCCTAAGAAGAGGAAGAATGACTAATGTTTTTGATGAGCCAGCTAGTCATACTATTCAAATATAATGAAGGCAGTGTTCAGATGATATTTGCCTCGAAAGAGAGCAACCTTGTTGTATATAACTTTCTCATATTTTTCACATCTATCATTCTCTTGTTTAATGGTGTCAACAATGTGGTGGTACTTGCTAGCCTCACA
Source organism: Thuja plicata (assembly GCA_018584345.1). Classification (NCBI taxonomy): domain Eukaryota; kingdom Viridiplantae; phylum Streptophyta; class Pinopsida; order Cupressales; family Cupressaceae; genus Thuja; species Thuja plicata. The sequence continues at coordinate 2,812,644 of MU224129.1, read as the reverse complement.
GGTTGCATTTTTTTGTTCTTTGTAAACGGGAGGTAATGGAGTCTTCACCTTCTTGTGTTTCACTAGATCAGACATGAGCACAACTTTGATAATATTTGCCAAAAGGATCTCTTTCTAGGACTAGGCAGTGACTACGATAAGTGTACCTTGGATGTCTTTAGAACGATGATTTTTTTTGTCTATTGGGTAAATTTTAGAAAATAGTCTTGCAAGGGACAAAGCAACCTTGCAAGAAGCACACAGTTTTGATCCCTTTGGAAAAAGATTTTGGACCTTTGATTTGTGTATGTTCAACAAATGTTTTGACGGGTTTGTAACATTGAATACACGCACAAGCAATTTCTACCTAAGGATTCAGTGAGCTTGAAAACCTTTTCCCACAAACATAGGTACACACACGAGAGCTAATCAGAATACGGCCATCACCAAGCACACAATGGCTCTAGTCACGATGTCATATTATCCGAATCCAAATGCTTAAGGTGGAACTAATGTGCGAGTTATCTTGGGGAAGTTACTATCTTCCTTGCACAACCGATTATCAAGCTTTCAGAGGTAAACTAGGTAAGTTGCTGGTTAACAGTTTCTAGTAAGATTCATGGTGTCCCCGCAATCGGTTTGTATGTTCGCGACTCACTTAAGAGCCTAGTTGACCATGTCAGTATGCTAAGGATATTCACCTAGTATGGAATACCATCAACACGACTCGCCTGAGCTTGAAGGGATGTAAAGAGGACCTTTGGGTCACACCTTGTTTCTATACCAGCCGAAGGGATTTACAAGTTTGAGGTCACCCTCTAAAAGGAAGTGCTTCTTTTAGACACACCTCTCTAGAAGAAAAACAAGTAACTTAATCTTTCTCGCCACCCAAGATCCGTGAAGGCAAGGGGAGAGGATACAGATATAAGACACTTCTAGTGCGTCACTTAGATTAACAAGGATTTTGTAATGAAATAAAAGTATCTCTTTAAGGTAGTATTGAAAAACACTCCTTCAAATACTCAAAACACACATCCTTTCCAAATTGAACCTAATTAGCTAAGTGTTTTCTATCTAGGACATCAAACACTCGTGACTAATATGTAAGGTTCTTTTCTTTTTCTTGAAAAAAAGGAAGAGTACTTGAAATGAAATTTTGTTGATTCTTTCCCTTAATACATTCAAGATTTGTGAGTGTTCATTTTAAGCCCAAATTTGAAGTGTTTGATTGATTCTTTTTAGAGAACCAAAGGAAATGTTTTGTTCAATTTGATCCTTTTATGCATTCGAGACTTTGTGAATTCTTTTTAATAACCTAAATTGAAGTGTTTGATTCTTTTTTAAAGCACCAAAGGAAATGTGGGTTCTTTTTAATTAATCAAAACTATATGTATGAGATTGATGTCTTAATAAGTAAAAATGTGCTCCCAGCAAGCGGTCCCACGCACATGCAAAAAACAAAACAAAGTGCCTAGTTAGTACAATTGCATTCCCGTGACTCCAGACATTAATCCCGCTAAGTCAAACCACATTCTCGTGGGGTCAAACAACAATCCCGCAAGAGGTTGACTTTGCTTAAATTCTAAGAAAAGTATAAAAATATTCTTATGGCTTTACAAAATTTTTATGGCGTGTTCCTGCGACTCTAGCCCGCGTTCCCACGAGTTTGTAATTTGAAAGAAAAAAAGACAGAGAAGAGGAGAAGAAAACAGGGAAATTGCTCTTGGCCTTTGTCAAGCCATAGAGTCACAGGATCATGTTCACGTGAACAAAAGTGGCATTCCCGTGGGTCTATCCATCAATCCTGCAGGAGGACTAAAATGGGTCTGTATGAAAACTGATTTCTGAATAGGTGGCACAATTGCTTGTTTTCACTCTTCCAACCTGCAAAAAAACCAAAAAACTTGCAAAAAACACTCAAAGCATACCAAACATTAGTCTTTGGGTTAGTTTCAAGTAGAAATAGATGTAAGAACTGGTGAACCCACAATAGTGGGTTACACTTTTTTGTCTAAACGGACATTGAAGTCTACATTTTGAAAAAAGCTTTCAGATTCAGATGCATATTGTCGTTAAATTGTTTGAAATTGGAAGATGAAGTAAACTAGAGTATTTTAGGATTTTCTGTCTAGATTCTATATATATATTTGAATTTATTTGAATGGTTTTCTTTCTCCCACGAAAACTCCTATGTTGCTGAAAATGTCATTTTCAAAAAGTTACATTGACTTCATAGAGCATAACTTTGTTTCTGAAATAGAAACCAATGTGATTCTTTCGAATTTAGTTTTGTAACATCCATATGGAGGGCATGGAATTGGTTTTATGATTTTATCATGATTATTGCATATTTTATGAACTTTTGAAGTAGAGTAAACCGTAATTTTGAGATACCTTGATTGCATAGCTTATAACTTATTGTGTATTTATCAAAATTGAATTTTTTTTTATAGAAAGTAGACTCAAAGATGAAGGGCACTATTATTTTTCAAAAATTTGTTTCTATTTTGTACTATTTTTCTTTGAACGTAAAACTTTGAGGTTTATATTGGATAAAAAACCTACATTTGATGCACATAAAAAAACATAGACCTAATTAATTCAAAACTTGTCAAATATATATTTGTTAGAAATCTCGTTCAGAGTACTTGTGCGATGAAAAAGGACATCTCTTTATTCTTCCATTTGAGCCTTGCGCTTAAGCCCCAAAGCCCTGAAAACTGCAAATTTTTGTTAGCCTTTGCAAATAGCCTCTAATCAGAGGGTTACGATAGAAAGTAGTTTCGATCGAAAGTAATTAGTTTCTATCGAAAGTACTTTCTTAGTTTAACATGGGTAAGGGTAAAAACCCAATTAAAATATTCACTAGTTAGTTTAGATCAAAAATAAGCAAAAAAGGTAGTTTTGATCGAAACTAAGAATGTTTCGATCGAAACAATCAGGTACTTTCTATCGAAAGTATGAAACTAAGAATGTTTCGATCGAAACAATCAGATACTTTCTATCGAAAGTACCTGACTAAATCCTCCCACCTCACAGATTTTGTGAGGAATTGCTTCCTCCTAAAAAGTATAACCCACTATTGTGGGTTCACCTGAACATGAAAATGACCCGTGAAGTGTGTCCCACCGAGCATGCCAAAATGTATGCAAGGAAGTAGTGGTTAAAGCAAATACCTAAACTAGTTAAGCATTCAAACAAATAAATCACTACAACATCTATGATAAGACAAAAGAATAACTAAAATAAGAAACAAGCCTAAGAGTATGCAAACCTTCCTTAAACCATGTGAGCTCTCCTTTTATATGTAGATTTGTCCAAGAGATTAAATGTGTGCTAATATGACTATGCTCAAGCTTCGAGGCATGAGTAAGAATTTTGGCATAATAAGGCTATGGATAGTGGTTTTTGCTCTTCATATGGACATGGTAATAATGCATAAAAGGTGGATGATTTGTGAAGGAAATGGGGCTCAATTTATAGGCAAATGGAGGCTTGAATGAACGGTTGAGATGCAAACTTGAGGAAGGGTTGAGATGCATTTGAGAGAGAGAACATGGATTGTGCTTCTTCAAATGCCTCTCATTGTGACAAGTGTCACAAGGAGAGAGGGTTTGAGGGAATGGGAGAATGTGACCATTTTGGGAGATGTGAGAGGGGACAAGATGTGAAAAGGAAGATGGAGTGTGTAAGAGGGATGTAAGAGCATTTAAGGAAGACTTAATGAAATATGCATGGGGATTTGAGTGATGTGACAAGAGGTTGACTTTGGGGTTGGGTTGAGTTCTTAATCCTTGGATTAGGATTGTGCACATGCTTAGGGAGTGATTAGGCTTAGGTTAGATGATAATTGGGGTGATTAAGAAGATGTGATGGGAGGAGAGAGAATGAGTGGAGGGGTTAATTAGTTAATTGGGGCCAATTTACTAATAAGGAAGGGTTAGTATGTGTGAAGAGGTTAGGTTGAGTTAGAACCATGGGTTAGGTGGTTAAGCAAGGTTAGTTTAGGGCTTAAAAATAGGAGCCATGTGCTCAAATTGAATTAAATGGGGTATTTAATTCACAAGTGGGGATAAGAGAGGAATTATGAATTAAGTTAAATAAATAAGCATATTCATTCAACTTAATAGAGGAAAAGGATTTAATTAATCATTAGACTATGGGTTGTCTTTTAATAATTAATTGGACTATTGCTGATTAATTTAATTAATCAGGCTAGGGGATAACATAAATTAATTAAATAGATATGTAATTATTTAATCAATAATGTTATAGAAAAGCACTAAATTTATTTAAATATGTTAATCAAAGTTAGGTGTCTACAGGGGAAATTGATTGTTCGCATGTGATATCCATTAGAAATCATTCGTTAGTTTACTATTATCAAAATGTTTTATCCAAGGTGTTCATGACACATTTTTAATGATACCATAATTTTGGTATCTATTATTCAGATAAACCATTCAAGTTTTTATCCCCTTTTGTGCCTATGAATCGAGGATATGAGATAGTGGTTTTAATAATAATATTTTATAGGTACACACGAGTTGTCAGCATGAAGAGATTGTTAGTGTGTTGGATGTATCTCATTCTTGAAGATTAATACATTCTTATACTCTTTCTTACGTGGATCTTTCTCTAAAAAGGGTTTCTCCAAATAAATCGTATATTGAAAATATTTGCTAACTTTATTTATATTATAATATATAATAGAAAAAATAGGTTTTAAAGGGACCCGAAAGACTTTAACAATAGGGAATATCAGATATAGCAATAGACACAACCATAAAAAACAAAAAAAATTTGCCCAAAAGATACATAACAACTAGAAACACCAAACTAGCAAAAAGCTAGCAAGAAACACAAAAAAAAACTAGAAGGAAGGAAGATAGACTATGTCAGATTCTTGAGGGTCTCAGCAACCTTCGCTTCCAGCTGACTCATGTTCATCTTTCAGTTCCTAAATATCTGAAGGAGAATTCTCTGTCTTTCTTTCGAGTTTGGCTCTAGTCCTCTTGCTAGGCCCATACTCCTCTTGACCTTTATCTTTGTCTAAGTCCAGCTTCTCTTGTTGTCCTTTGTCCATATTTTCCACTAGCATCTTCATATTTCTTGCACTGTTCTTAAGGATCTTATGGCTATGATTCATGTAATAGTCTAGAGAGTATCCTTAATACTTTTAAATTTTTCCTCAACCTAAGAAAAACTTTCCTCATTCTCCTTTAATTTTTTAATAGCCTCCAAAGTCTTATTGAGGCAATCAACAACTGAATTTTTCTCCTCCTTCGTCCACAACTCCTTCACAACTTTATTTATATTGTTTATTTTATGCAATTACTTTATTATTATTTGCCAATATTTATCTTAAAAAAATTATTTTAGTTTTAAGCATAAAATCTTATAATATTTTACTACAATACTTTTGCCTTGTCTCTCAACATTTAGTATCAAAGTTAGTTTTTACATAGAAACAAACACCTTTTTCAAGTTTTAAAGGTTTTTTTTGCTACAATGAGAAATTTTGTATTGTGTGGTTTTGTTAATTAAAGGATTGTAAACCAAATAATTATACTTTCTATGGAGCTCTCAAGAGAAATTTAATATTACTAATTGCGAGATGTAAAAGTTGAAGATGAAATATTTATCTAAATTAAATAAATAGATACATGGTTGTCTTTTCATAAGAAAATAATCCATTTGATACGGCTAATGAAGATTGATTAAAACTAGATAAGAAGGCACAAGTAACCATTTGATGTGACTTATAAATTCTATCATCTTGAATGCTTTTGAGTAGATCACCACATTTAAATATGTGAAAGAGGATATGATATTTATCAAACCAAAAGTCTTAATAACAAGTTATTTTTAAAAAGATGTTTGTATTTATTGAAAATAAAATATGATGATTATAATTAGACCATTTATGTGTATTAATTTTATTTTTTAAGTTGGCTTGTTTTTGTCGATGTTAAGTTAGAAGAAGAGAATATTCATATTATTACTTTTCTCTTTACTTGATATTGTTGAAATTATAAATATCATGAAGATGTAGAATTTAAAGGACCAACAAAGAAAGATGCCTTCAATAAGAGAATGTTTGAACAAAAGCTTGGAAGAACAATCAGATTGAAATGATATGCAAATGATTCAATTGATTTGATGCAATGTACAAATGATCCTTTATTATATAGCCAAGGTGATGAGGTAGTTACAACTACCCTTAATAAAAACATTAAATGCCCAATGCAATATAATAAATGCCTAGAGAAAATATTAAAAAATGAGCTATCATGTATCTTCTAGAATGCCACCTAGGATAACTTTAACTCGATCTTATGGACAATATTAAATGACAAGTTGTACAAAAGTAACTTATGATAACTAACTTATGCTAACTATGCCTAAGTAAGGTTAGCATGTAAGTGATGTTAATGTTAGGCACATGTATAATGAGAGGGGGGGTGAATCATTAAATTCAACTTCTAACTTGATTTAACATTAATGATGTTATTTATACAATAACCTTAGAACTTTAACATAGATCTTATTCACAAATCAGAAAGCATCCAAAATTACACAAGAACACTAGATTTACATGGAAAACCAAGATGGGGACAACCATAGTAAGAATCAGCCTCAAAATAATAATGAATCACTTACAATAATTAGACAACAACCTATTGGAGACATCAATATTAGATTGTACATATGTGGACCTACCCACATATTACATTAACTTACTTTTTCTAGTGACTAAGAAATAACTCGACAATAAGGATTTCAATCTCAATAGTAAGGATAAATGATGGACCTCTTGATTCCTTGATTGATTTAGAATCTAAATACTTATTTCTTAATTTATCTATTCTAATTTCGGTGCATCTTTATTATCTATATTTAGCTTGCATGAGCTTGTATCCTGCAAAGTACATACATTACATATAAAACTTAATCGCACAAGAGAGGGTTCAAGAGACCTATAATACATCACTACTTATAATTACAAGCATAAGTCAACCAGTTATAAAAGATTACATGAACATCATCAAGTCAAATTTAATCATGAGCCCCAAATCAAACATGTAGCAACTCAAGTCCAAAAGTTCACGCGCATTACATGGCCCATTGTGGCTCTATCTACTTCCAATAGTTGTATATGTGCAATCTCTAGAAGATATGAACACATCACAACACATCTTCAAGTCAGCCAAGTATAAGTGTTATAGGTATAGCCTAGTTGTTAGAATAACTAAGAGGGGGGTGAATTAGTGGCCTCAAAAATTAATCCAATAAATCAACCCAAAACTTTATACCACATATATAAAACCTCTAGTTATCTTCAGTCCTACAAGATGTATGCCTTGTGTGAATCTAACATGTATATACTGCTCGGTGTTTATACTTTTAATCCTTTCCTTAAGCTTTACCGAATAGAAGTCTATATTTTCTTAACCTTTACCAAAATACAGTAAATAACTTAGTGTTTACCGATCAATCCTGTTTTAGTAATGTGTAAAGAGAAAGCATCAAAGCAATGAACCATATACACATTTGACACATGAATTTTTAATGTCGAAACCCTGTTAGGGGAAAACCCACTTGGGACCAGTAACCCAAATTTTTCACTCTTCTGAAGTGAGATCGGTGAAGATCCAACCTTGTTAAAGGTTACAAAAACACTGTTAAATGCAACCTTGTTAGAGGATTTAAAACTAATAGTTTGTCACTTGACATCTGGCATTCACTATGTTTTCTTCATGAGAAACCTTTTGATACTCTTTGGGATGTATCTCAATATATAAAGGATGGTTAGACCCTACTCTGTTAAGAGATTTTCTGAATCAATTGTTAAACTGAAATAGTAAATGATTTGTTCATAAATACAACTTAATCTTGCAGATGTTCAGATCTATTGTAAGTTCATAATACCTCTTCTGATCAATGTCCTCTTCAATTCCTTTGCTCCACTTCTTTCTGCTTGGTGAATGTTGTTGCTTCGCTGTTGCTCGATGTCCACAAAAATCTTAGCTCTGCTATTCAGCTTGTATGATCAGATCTGTATAAAGACTTCTTATCTTCACCAGAATTCTCTTCAACATTCCCCTCTTTGATAATGAATAGATTGTCTCTTTTATAGACATGATTTCACCATTTCTAAGTCCTTGTATTTCTTATTTTTGATGTGATCTGCAAATCTCGCCATTCTTTCTTTAAAGCTTGCTTTAGTTTTATCCCGTAAATTTATTCTTGACAACTGGGATTAAAACTAGCTTTAAATCTCTAGCTTATCTTTAGCTCTTAACTAGTAAATGAAAAGAATGTAATCAAACAGTTATTTCTATATTTAGCTCCTGCCAGCTAAGTCTTTTGTCATTTCTGAACTTTAGTTATGATCGGTGTTTAACTCCTTGTTTTCTCGATCTTGACTTTAGTTGTCCTCGGGCATCTCTGTCCATCGGGGTTGTCTTTCCGTTGGGAAACACTATGACCTTTAGTTCTACTCGGGTATTACTTTGGTTTTTCTCAGTAATGCTTTCTCGGGTATCTTTCTCGGTTTACACTATGACTCTTCTCGAGGTTCTCTATCTATCGATGTGCACTATCCGTCAGTGTTTGTTGTCACTTGGTATATACTAAATTTTTATGCATTACTGATAACATAACCTTTATCTCTTTGGTTCTTTGAAGTCTTTGATAATATGTATATGACCAATCAGATTATATCAAGTTGACATCAATGAAAATACAATATATTAGTTGATTTAATGTCTTGCATTTACTTTCTGCAGCTCGGTGATCATCAACTTAACATCTTCAAACTTTCAATTAGTTATAGTTCATCACTAGTATGCTCTCATATCTAGATCCACATAAGGCACCAAGACAAGTGATTCCTATTGAAGATGAATTTGATTCCAAGGAACATCTCCACTTCAATTCTGATAGTTACAACATAGAAACACCCACCCATAAAATTAGAGCATGAGCATTGACTATCATCAAACTAAAAAGTATCTATAATGTTAGAATTTTCCAAAAACATAGAGAGTAGATAGATCTTGTGTTGGAATATTATTCACTCAAGCAACAAGATATTTTCCTTGAATATTAATGAATATGAAGCAACACAAGGTTGTGGGAGCAAGAAGCTCATTGTCTGAATAACACGACCAACCTTCTAAAGTAAGCTCATAGAAGTGCAAATGAAAATGACATATAGTTATCTTCCTTAGATATGGTAACAATACTGTAGATTTTAGATGTTTACAATGCTATAAATGTCACCACAATCAACACACCTTTGACATCAACGACAACATCTATGTTGAAAAATCTCCCCCTTTTTCATTGATGGAACAAATAAAATGTTGGTTCAAGACCATCAACTAAAGATCTAATATGTCAGCGTCAAGTTGGGAAACTCAATTCATGCATATACATAATTTTGGCATTTTGAGTTCATTTATCCCCCTTTAATATCAATGGAAAGGTCAAAACTTCTCCCCTTGTGTTACTTAGACCAACTAATCCAGATAGACTACCTCTAATTCTATGAAATTATCAACTTCTATAGTTGTGCTAATCTACAAGACCATGAGATCTTGTAGTAGGGAATCGATACTCCTCTCCACCATATACTTCCTCGTGATTCAAGAGAAGCGAGAAACCACTCCCAACTTCCCCTAGAGATACACAAAGGTATATTTAGGAAGAAGTTTTATAAATATATTTGCAATTTGTCCTTAGTTTCCCCATATTCTAGTTTCACTTCTCTAATGCAACCTTCTCTATTAGAAAGTGATACTTAATTGTAATATGTTTTTTCCTTGAGTGCATTACGAGATTCTTTGAGATATTGGTAGCACTCGTGTTATCGCCAAGAATAAGAAGTTTCCTTCATATTCTTCTTCATCCATAATCCCTGGGTACAACAAAATGTTGTTGCAATGTATTCTAGTTTCGTAGTGGATAGGGATATTGAACCTTATTTTTTATTTATTTATGATACAAGGATTTGACCCAAAAATAATGATCTTCCACTTGTATTTTTCTATCATCAACACATCCAAGCCAAACTGCATTAGTGTATGTACTGTTAAATATACATCCTCTATTCTAGAATACCATAGACAAAAGTCAATTATAACTTTTAATCCTCTTTATAACTTTGGTATGAGTTTCCTTTAGTACTTCTTGAAATCTAGCAACTATTCCAACTGCCATCATGATATCTAGTTTGCATACTGTCACATAATAAACTACTAATCATATATCTATGTTATGTCTAATCTACTAGAGTAATCATCGTCCTTGCTTATCTTTCACTTGATACCTAGATAGTTTTACTTAGATGATTTTGGGCCTCCATTTTAAATTTCTTTGATTTTGGAATAACGTTTCTTTTATGAAATCTTGTATACCGAATATTATTAGAGATCACAATGCTATAGTAATTAGCGTTAAACCAATGGATATTTTGTTATTCTTCACAAGACTTTCATTACTACGAGAAGACCTTGATCAATATCATCATCCTAACGAAGAGAAATCATTAGTAAAGGAAGGAAGATAAGTAGCAATACATTACATATTCAAAAGTAGATTTCTATAACCGCGATTATAGCTCCAATCCTTTCAATCCATAAGGATCATAAATTTATCAGAATCAGAAATAGAATATAAGAGATCCCATATCAGATACGATATAGGATACCATAAGGATCTATAAATTCAGTTTGTCATACCAAGAACGGTATCGATCTATTTGACTGAATTATCAACCCCCTATCAAATTCAGATCAGATATTCATATTAGATTGGAACTGACTTGAAGTGTCATCAATAAAAAGGACAATAAACTTGTAAGAATTAATATATATGGCATATTTTATTCAATTCATATTTACCATTTATAATAAATAAAAGAATTAATTTCAAGCCATATAAAAAAGGGTCCACTACAAATGGAATCATAAGAATATAGACAAGGTTTAGGAAATTCTCCGAAGGGGACATTACAACTTGCCAAGCATAGACATTTGAAATTCTTTCCGCATTTAATTTCAAAAGTCTTTGCACATGATTTCATTTCTTCCTTCAAAAATAATTTCATCCACATACTAAAACAATCAATATCTGATCACCCATCCATTCTATTATACATGTTTTTGTTCGCATAGCCTTGTTTTTAACCTTTTTGTTAAAGATATGTATTTAACTTAGAATACCAAGCCCTTGGTACTTGTTTGAGTTCATACATATCTTTCTTCAGTCTTCACATAGAAATCATATTATTTGTGTGTTGAGATACTTCTAAATGTCTATTATAGACTTCTTCTTCTAACTCTCCATTTATAAATGTAGACTTGACATCTATCTTCTAGACTTTGAAGTTTCTTCACATTACTAATGCCAAAGACATTCTGATAACTTCTAGTCTAACTATCGGGGCAAGTGTTTCATCAAAACCTACACCTTCAACTTGATCATACCTTTTCACACTAGTCTAGTCTTGTTATGGACAACTTTTCCTTCCTTAATTTATTTCTAAAGACTCATTTGGTTCCAAAAACATTTTCATCTTTAGGTCTTGAAACTAACTCCCATGTTTCATTTTTCTTGATTTGGGATTGTTATTCTTCCATTACATCTTGCCACCATTTCTCCTTGTTTTCTTTAGTATAGTTCTTAGGTTCAATAATTAATAACATGGTAAAATTCATTTGTTCATTTTCTTTTTGAGCTCTTCTTCTTGTTAGAATTCTATTATCTATTTCTCCAATAATATGATCTTGTGAATGACTCCTTTGAACATATCTTGGTAGAGTTTTAATACTTATTATTACTTTAATTTTAGTTATTGGATCCTCCTCATTTCTCTAAATTTGTTTTGTTGTATTAACTGCTAGGAAAATGTATCTTAACCCTGCATTTACATATAGTTACTATTTTTAGTAAGTTTTGATTTGAGCATGAATTTTTCCTATTCTTTCTCTAAAGGCTCAATGAGATAGACAAGCATTTTAGTAATTTTTTGTTTCATGACCATGTCCAATTTTGAAAATATTAAAGTTTCCATTTTTTAAAGTTACCAAATTTTTTTATGAATTTAATTATGAAGGCTTTAGGGGTTTCTAAAATGGCCTTAAAATGTGCATAATTAGTGTAGTAGGTTACAAGGTGATAAAGCATGTCATGATCTTTCAGGCACTTCAAACAATTCACCAATCAAACACCATGTTCAAAAGTTATGGCCTCTAGAAATTTGGTCTCCAAAAATAGGAAATGTAAAAACATGTTGAGCACATAAATGAGAGATGTAAAAGGGAGTTACATGTCTTGGTGTGTGTTTTGACACAGATATAAGGCATCTTTGATTAGAGATAATATGGGCACTAATGGGTCTAAAAATATATGTCTTTTTTATCATCTCGGGTTAGTTTTTATTATGTTTTAACAGACTTTACTAAGACCTTTAATACTTGAGCATATGTTGATAGACATATAATGGTGCTCACTATGCTCACTATATATAATGGTACATGATATGTATAATGTTGTAAATTTGCACCCTTGTGTAAATTACCATTATTTAATGATCCTACCTTAGCTGAAAGACAAAATTCTATGTAAGCCTTGATGTCCCCCCATTTTTCCTTGTCTTTTTCCATTTAAATTCTTGTACAAATTCTTTAGATACTAACCTTTATTTATACTTTTCTACCTCTCCATTTGCATTAAGCTTAGTCTTATAAACCCCCCATTTCAAACCTATGCATTCCCTTCCTTTAGGCAAATATACCAATTCCCATGTGTCATTCTTTTCAAGAGATTCTATTTCTTCATTTGTTGCATTCCCAATGTTCTTCTTTAATTGCATCTTCAAAATATGTAGGAAATTGATAAAATATAAAAAAGATTGATTTCAAATATACTCTATCTTCTTGATCATAAATTTCTTGCAAAATTCTAGTTTTCTTGTTGAACTAATCCTTGATCTTACTAATGCAAGTGTGGGATTTGAATCATTACTTACTTGTGAATTAGGAGAGGAATGACTTGATGATTCTCCCTAGTCAATCTCCCTTGGTGAATTTTCTCCTTGTAAGCTCATTTTTGACATGTCCTCTTGCATATTAGGTTGATCTTCTTGACCTCCTTGATCATTTTATTCTTCCTCATTATGAGTTATTACTGCTCCAATCTTATCTATACTTTCATGCCATATTTCTTCTTCTTTGAATACAACATCTTTACTAATAATCAATCTCTTTATGATGGGGTTAAACAACCTATAAGCTTTGGATTGTTCACAATAACCAATAAAGATTATTTTCTCACCTCTATCATTCAACTTCCTTCTTGTTTCCTTTGGCACATATACAAATGCAACACAACCAAATATTCAAAAATGGGATACATTGTGATACTTACCACTCCATGCTTGTTGTGGAATTTGTTCCTTGATGCTTTTTATTGGACATCTATTCAAGATATGGACTACACAAGTTACTTCTTTGACCCAATACTCATTAGGTAAATTCTTGCCTTTCAACACACTTCTTTTCATCTTCATTATTGTTCAGTTCTTTTTTGTGTGAAACTTGTAGTAAACTACTTCTTTATTTCATGATATTTACAATAATCCAAGAATTCATTTGATTTTTATTCACCACCTCTATCTGATCTCAACACTTTGATGGATATTCCACTTTGTTTCTCAACCAATTCTTTAAATTCCTTAAACTTTCCAAATGCTTCAGATTTATACTTGAGAAAATAAACCCATGTCATCCTACTAAAATCAGCAATGAATGTTAGAAATTAGATTCTCCCCCTAATGATGGTGCTTACATTAGACCACATAAATTTGTATGCACAACTTATAAATGTGTCCATGCTCTATATGTCATCCCTTTTGGAAAACCTTCTCTATGTTACTTAGTCAAAATACAAATTTCACATTAACTCAATGGTGATTGAATAGGAGGTAATCATTTTATCAATTTCTTTTTCTTCATTAAACACAATCCTTTGAAGTGAAGATGACCATACCTCAAGTGCCATATTCAAGCTTGATCTTGACATTTTGCCTTGAAATTTACTTCAGTTTCTTCCACCATGTTACTCTTCATTCTAAGTGGGAATATTTTATTATTTCTTATTTCAACCTTTGAAATCACCAAGTTACTAGGATATATATCAAGAATATTGCATGTGCATTATTCTTAAAAATGACTCTATAACCTTTTTGTATAAGTTGTACCACACTTATAAGATTATGCTTCAAACCAAATACAAAATAAACATCAGAAATGGACTTCTTACTAAGATTTGTTACCACATTGATTGTACCTTTTTCCATGACTTTCTTTATTATCATTGCCTAGTTTCTCTTTTGATTTGACTGAAGTATCCAAGATTTCAAACAAGTTTCTATTTCCTATCATTTATGGTTGCTACAACCGCTGTCTGAAAACCAAAATTCACTTAAAATCTCTTGATATACATGGCATGTAATAAATAATGTTCGTGAACCACTCTCAGAAAAATTCACATTTTTCTTTCCTGAATCAACTTGTTTCTTTTGAAATTCATTTGCAAAGTGTCCATACTTCTTGCAATAATAGAATTTAACATTATAATTATCATACATTTGTGATGATTGACTATTGTTGCATCCTTTAGAATTGAAGCTTTGATTTCTTCTTCCTCCTAGATCAAGACTACTTATTCCTTCTCTTTGAAAATTGCTTCTACCTCTTCCTCTAGATCTTGAGTTTCCTCTTCCTCGGCCTTTTCCAAATATCATTTTTGTCTTGAATGCATTCTCCAATGAAGTATTGTTATTTTGTTCAACCTATACTTATGTGATAATTTAATGATACACATAATTAATTTATTGATAATTGTGATAGATTTTGTCTCCTCAATGGTAATCACAATAGTATCAAACTTACTTGGAAAACTTCTAGGAATATTTTCTACAACTTTATGATCTAGTAATTCATCACAATTTAGTCTAACTTGATTAACAACATTCATGAAATTAGCTAAGACTTGATCGACTAAATCTGATTTCATTTGTAAATTCTCAAACTCTCTTCTAAGTGCTTTCAATTTAGCTAATTTAATCTTAGATGAACCCTAATATATTTTTATATTAATCAAAAATGAAACAAGGGTGTTGACCCTTACAAAATCACAACCGAAAGGTGTAAAACCATCAACATACTAACAATAGATAAACATTAAGAGAAAAAAGTAGCAATATTGCCCAAAAAGTAACAATGAGTAGTGGTTAGATAGCATAAGAATCTAGGAGTAACATCATAAGTGTTGATAATATAAAAAATGTAGAAGATCCTTTTCTTAAAACAAAAAATACAAAAATCCTAAAATTGGATAAAATGTTCACCCTAGAACTAGAGTCTAGGTAAAAGACTAGAGAAACTAGTAAATAATCTTTTAAAACCCCACAAGGGTGGGGGAAATAGTTACAGCTACCCGAAGGTTTACGATTACAAGGGAATTTGATGTCACAGCCTGACTGGTGCAACATATGGCTCCAATCATCCATGAAAAACTTGAACAAGTCTTTGTAATTTCCCTCATCTTCACTGTCCTTGCCAATAATATTTCATTATAGTAAGAATAATGAAGTAGCAGAGTTGTGCATAACCCTGAGGCTGAATCTTGAGACCCTCCCCATCTTGGGTTCCATGTCACTTAGCTTTTTTTTCAAACTCCCAACTTCACTCTTCAAATTCAACCATTCTGAAGTAGGAAAAAACATTGATAGAGATATTATTTTCCTCCTCCAACATCATGTATCATGTGAAGTCAATGGACTCCCCTTTTGTGTTTTCATAAATATGGGTAGATTTGGTAGGAACTCTCCAAGGTGTGCTTGCACAAGCTCTTCTAGGACACCAATGGTTCCTAGTCTTCACAAGATCCTACTTTCTCCTCTAGGACCTTCCAAGTTATAGCTTAGCTAGCCTAGAACCACTCCAACATCACTCTATGAGTTGGTCTCCTTTGTGCTTCACCTTAGGGGTAACTATCAACCAAATGCTCTTCACTCACTTACTCCACCTTAGAAGATTCCAAGTGCATTCTCTTCACCATTTCATCACAAGTGTTGCAGGGGGTGAAATGCTTGTTGAGATAGCTTCTTTCCTCCCATATGACCCAATTAGAATAGGTCATCAATGTTTTTACAAATGATCTCAAGACAAACACTAAATTTGGTATTTTAGGCCTAATAGGTCAATTAGCCCTAATTAGTGAGTTTTTCCCACTTCTCTCACAAAACTCTAAAAAAACCCCAAAACAAATTTTTATATTCAGATACCCTTTTCCAAGATACAAAGGATTTTGGTGGTCTTATTGTTGTAGGGCCTCCTTACAGTAGATTCCTAGAATTCAAGGCTAATAGGGCAAATAAGGCTATTTTTATGTAGTCTTCTGATTTCTGCTTGGAAATCTATCCTAATGGATTGGCCAATGCCTAATCATTTCAGGAGGTATCTATAGGACCTCTATTCTTATGAAACCATTCTTGGTTTCATTCTCCCAATCCTTACCCTGCAATTACAGACCATCAAAACATTGTCATGCACCTATCCGGGCAC
This sequence comes from Thuja plicata, assembly GCA_018584345.1. NCBI lineage: Eukaryota > Viridiplantae > Streptophyta > Pinopsida > Cupressales > Cupressaceae > Thuja > Thuja plicata. The sequence goes on along the minus strand of MU224129.1, from coordinate 2,796,025 downwards.
ACTGGACTCGTCTAGGGCATGACCTTAAAATTAGCAAGCTAGCTCTTCTGAGATTCTCCTTCCATATGCACACTATACAATGGCTTCCCTTCCATATCCCTCAAATCCATGATGATTTTCATGGTGGCGAGCTATGAGGGAGCCAAGTTTCCTGAAACTGCAAAAACAACACCATCAACTATACTACTTGCAAAACAATTTGAAAAGATAATCTAATGAAATCAAAATAACTCCACTACGAAATGAAAAGTTCTTTAAACTATGTCTACTAAACTAATCCAACACTGGATCACTTGGTTCAATCCAACCATTAGCTCATGAACTCAAAACAAGTCTACTGTATGCCAAAAACCAGAACTCAGAGCTTCTCCTTCAAATTCAAATTAATCATTACATCACACTCTCTCAAAAAATGGGATCCTACTTGTCTAAATATGCCTTACCTATGATTATAGGTTGTTACATTAATCATCCATCATCATTCTCCGAAGAGAATCCAAGAATGCCAAATGTTGTCATGCAACATTTTGACAACTTTGACAACTTTGCTAAAAAAACTCCAATGACCTCCAACTGACCTAGAATGATGTAAAACATTTCTAAAGGCCAATTTAGGCATATACCTACCCTTTTCTAATCCTTAAAGGATTTTGGATCCATTTTCCCACTTTTAGGCTTAATCTACCTCTAACCACTAATAAAGAATAAACACCTAGGTTGGATTGATCCTAGTCAAATCCACCTAGGTAAACACATACAAGACCTTCTAACGTCAAATCCAAATTCTCTTGACTTGGATAAGGTCAATACAAGCCAAAAAAAACTAGAATTGAGGATTATCCTAGGTGCTCCTGCACCATCCTCCCCAATTGTAAAGATTTCAATCCATCCTTGGATTGAGCAAGTTGGGATCAATGCCCAACTTCTTGAACTATGTCTCCTTGATGCACGTAGCCTCTGGATCTTCTTGTCCATACCATTTGATCAGATGCTCGTAGTATGTTGTCTGTCTAGTCTTTTTGTAGGCTCTTGAATCAAGTATCTCCTTCTCTCTCTTAGGTGCTATAGGGTTTAGATTCAGGTCTTCTACCTCTTGTATCACTTCAGTAAGACACTGGTCTAAATCTAGAGTTGGCCCATTGTAGAGGACCAGATCTGCTACATTGAAGACCAAAGATAAACCAATATCCTCATGGAGCTCTACCTTATAGGAAATGTTTCCATATTTGGCCTAAATAGTGCATGGCCCCAATCTTCTCATTTGTAACTTATGTGGTACTCCTTTATGTAGTTTGGCTTTGTTCAGATGGACCATAACAAGATCCCCTGCTTGGAAATGAACTTCCTTTTTCCTTTCATCCACCTTTTTCTTGATCTTTGCTACATTCTCTGTTAGAGTCTTTCTCACTGTTTCGTGCACCTCTTTCATGGAGTGTGCAAACTCTCTAGCATAACCACTACCCTTGGCTCCATCTTTCATTTATTTGAGCTCAAATATACCTCTAGGTTGTAGTCCATAAACAGTGTCAAAAGGAATCTTTCTAGTAGTCCTATTCATAGTATCATTGTATACATACTCTGCCTATCCTATTAGTTGATCCCAAGTTTGACCATACTCCTTTGTGAGACACCTCAATAGGTTCCCAAGGCTTCTGTTAACCACTTCAGTTTGGGCATCTGTCTGAGGGTGATATGTAGACCCAAACGACAGATTGATTCCCAATTTGTGCCACAATGTTTTCAAAAAGTGACTCATGAATTTAGTATCTCTGTCAAACACTATTCTTAGAGGTAAGCCATGGATTATTACCACTTCCTTGAAGAATAATTGTGCAATGTTACAAGCATCATGCACTGTCTTACATGAGACAAAATGTGCCATCTTACTGAATCTATCCACTATGACATAGATACTGTTCATTCCTTGCTTTTTGTTTGGCAGTCCCACAACAAAATCCATGCTTCAACATTCCGAAGGTCTACTTGGAATGGGGGAGGTTGATAAAGGCCTACATTGGAGGATGTGCCCTTGGCTTTCTGACACACCACACAACATTCCACATACCTTCTGATGTCAAAATTAATTTTAGGCCAAAAGTAAAACCTCTGCACCAACTCTTGAGTCTTGTTGACTCCAAAATGGCCACTAAGTGCACCATTGTGCTTCTCTTGAATCAGGTTTTCCCTAATTGATCCTCTAGGGACACATAACTGACCCCCTTTAAACAAAAGATCACTTTGCATAGTATATTCAGAAAATTAAATATGGAAATGATTCTTATACTTTTTAAATACCTTGTATTGTTCTGCAAAGTCTTCATCCTTTGCATATAGGTCTTTGAAACTATCAATTCCCATGCTCTGCAGTTGTACTTCTTATACTGTCAAAATTTTTCTACTAATTGCATCAGTCACTTTGTTCTGCACTCCTTTCTTGTGCTTGACATTGAAAGTGTAAGACTGCAAGTACTCCACCCACTTAATGTTCTTGTGACTAAGCTTGTCTTGTGAATTCAAAAAGCTAAGTGCTTGATTGTCTGAATACACCACAAATCCTTTGGAAGCAGATAGTGCCTCCATTTCCTTAGTGCTTTGACTAGAGCATACATCTCTAAGTCATAGGAAGAATAATTCCTCTTAGCATCGCTGCACTTCTCACTATGGAAAGCCACTGGTCTCCCTTCTTGGCTTAGAACTACCCCAATGGCAACATTTCTAGCATCACACTCATCTGTAAAAAGTTTCTCAAAAATTGGTAACACTAAGATAGGTTGAGTGGAAATATTCTTTTCAACAATTCAAATCTCTGGTCAGCTTGCTCATTCCATACAAACTTAGTCTTCATTCCACCTTTTATGGTGTCTAGCATAGGAGTACAAATAGCACTGAACTGCTTAATGAAATTCCTATAATATTGAGCTAAACCATGAAAGTTTCTTACCTATGTTGTAGATTTGGGAGTAGGCCAGTTGATAATAGCTTCCACTTTTCTTGGATCCATCTTGAGGTTTTCGTGGGACAATACAAACCCAAGATATACTAACTCCTACTTAAGGAATTCACACTTTTCCAAGTTGATCATTAGCTTCTCTTCATGCAGCCTTTTGAACACAATTTGTAGATGCTTCAAGTGTTCTTCTTTAGTTCTACTAAATATTAGGATATCATCCAAGTATACTACAACAAACTTTCCAAAGTAGTCCTTGAGTACTTCATTCATCAGCCTCATGAATGTAGATGGGGTATTTGATAGCCCAAATGACATCACAAGCCATTCATATAAACCTTCTATAGTTTTGAAGGTTGTCTTCCATTCATCTCCTTCATTGACTCTAATTTGGTGGTAACCACTCTTTAGGTGAATCTTTGTAAAATAATTTGCTCCTCTTAAACATCCATTAGGTCTAATATCCTAGGAATAGGAAACCTATACCTGATGGTGATTCAGTTAATGGTTCTGGAATTAGTACATAGCCTCCAATTTCCTCCCTTTTTGGGTGCTAGGGCAGTGGGTACTGCACATGGGCTTATACTCTTTCTAATCAGGCCTTGGTTTGGGAGCTCTTGGATTTGTTTGGCAATTTCCTCATTTTGTTGAGGGGTCATCTTATAGGCAGCTTTGTTAGGAAGGGTAGCTCCTAGAATAAAGACAATTTGGTGACTAATAGCTCTTTTAGGGGGTAGGCTTGCTGGTTATCCATCACTGACAATGTCACTGTACTCTTTAAGCAACTCTTATACTTCAAATGGAATCTATGTCTTCTTGATTGTCTTCTCTGCATCTTCTTCCTTTGGCTTCAAAACCAAAGCACATGCTACTCCGTCTCCTTCTTCTAGAGCTTGTAGGAACTCCTTCTCACTCACCAATAGAATATTAAGGCTTGAAGTCTTCACTTCTCCTTCTTCCAACAGTGACTGGATTTTGAAAGTCACACCATCCTTCTTGAAGGAATATGAATTCTTAGCTCCATCATGCATGGCATGTCTGTCAAATTGCCATGGTCTTCGAAGTAATAGGTGACATGCATCCATAGGTAGGATGTCACACAATACCTTATCCTTATATCTCCTAATTGAGAAGTCTACCCATGATTTTTCATCCACAAGGACATGTTGTCCTTCGTTCAACTAGGTAGCCTTGTATGGGTTACTATGTGGAATCAACTTCATTTTTAGTTTACTGATTGCTTCCTTTGACACTATATTATCAGTAGACCTTGAGTCTATGATGACTTTGCATACTTTACCCATCATCTTGAATTTTACTCTATAAAGTTATCTTCTCTGGCTTGGCTCCTCTCTCGCCGGTTCTTTGATCAGTGTTCTCCTTATCATCAGATTCTCTCCTTCCTCTGATTCTAGGGGTACTTCAAGGTGTTTGTTTCCACCACTAGACTCATCTTGCACAAAGTTAACTCTCTTGTCTCCTCCTTGAGAATTAGAGCCTTTGTCTGGACACCTATAGGTAGGATGTCCCATCTGATTATAGTGATAGCATTTCATTTTTGCCAAGTAGGAACCTCTTCCTTGGCTATTGCATCTTCCTCTCACATTATTTTTGGATTCTCTTCCTCTATTGAAGCTTCCTCTAATCTATCCTTGGTTCTTGGACTCTGAACTTCTACCACCATATCCACTTCTCTGTCCTCTTTTATCTCTTCCTCTACCTCTGCCTCTGGTATTACTTGAATCTTGTTTCTTTCTCAATTTCTCTTCCACCTTTATGGAAAGTTGGTGACATCTCTGGATAGTGGTAGGAGTAAGAAAACTTAGTTCATCTTGTATAGTCCATTTAATACCATTAAGGTATCTAGATACCTTCACACTTTCCCCTTCTGCAATTCTTGATCTCATGCATAGCCTTTGAAACTCTTCAACATAAGAGTTAACATCCAAGTCTTTTTTTCTAAGGCTTTGTCTCCTTTTATGCAACTGAATCTCATAGTCTTCAGGTACATATGCTTCTATGATTTTGGCTACCATAGCCTTCCAAGTAGCAATGGGTCTCTTTGCTTCCTTCTCTCTCTCTCATATTGGATAAATTTCCACCAAGTGAGTCCAGACCCTCTCAGTCTAGCTTTTGCCAATTTTACCTTCTGAGCTTCAATTATACCATCACATTCAAAGTAATTTTCTAGTCCTTCAATCTAGTCTAGGACTAACTCTGGTTCCATCTTTTCAGTGAAGATAGGAAATGCTTCCAATGCCTTTACACTCAATTCTTTCAGTGCCTTCAAGAATGGTTCTTCGGTGAGAACATGGTCAGCTATAGGTACCTCATCATCCAAGGCTATATCTTTGCTCTTTCCTTCAACTTTATCTTTCACTTCTTTAGTCTTTTCTTCCACTTGGTCCACTTTGTGTTCTAATTGGGCCAACCTCTCTCAGAGAAATATATTCTCTACTTATTTCTCATCCACTTTCTTTTCCAACTCTTCATTTGTCATCATTGTAGACTCTCCTATTGACTCTTTTGGTTGGAACATTCACCACAAGCCAAATCTTAATGGCTCTGATACCAATTTGACAGGAACTCTCCAAGGTGTGCTTGCACAAGCTCTTCTAGGACACCAATAGTTACTACTCTTCACAAGATCCTAATTTCTCCTCTAGGAACTTCCAATTTATTTCTTAGCTATCCTAGAACCACTCCAACATCACTCTATGAGTTGGTCTCCTTTTTGCTTCACCTTAGGGGTAACTATCAACCAAATGCTCTTCACTCACTTACTCCACCTTGGAAGATTCCAAGTACATTCTCTTCACCATTTAATCACAAGTGATGCATGGGGTGAAGATTGTTGATACAACTTATTTCCTCCCATATGACACCATTATAATAGGTCATCAATGGTTTTACAAATGATCTCAAGACAAACACTGAATTTGGTCTTCTAGGCCTAATAGGCCAATTAGCCCTAATCAGTGAGTTTTTCCCACTTCTCTCAAAAAAATCTCAAACAAACCCAAAAATATAGTTTATATTCAGATACCCTTTTCCAAGATACAAAATATTTTGGTGGTCTTAGGTTTCTAGGGCCTCCGTACAGTAGGTTCCTAGAATTCAGGGCTAATAGGGCAAATAAGGCTATTTTTATGCAGTCTTCTAATTTCTGCTTGGAAATCTATCTTAATGGATTGGCCAATGCCTAATCCTTTTAGGAGGTATCTATAGGACCTCTATTCTTATGAAACCATGCTTTGTTTCATTCTCCCAATCGTTCCCCTTCAATTACACACCATGAAAACACTGTCATGCACCTAATCGGGCACACTGGACTCGCCTAGGGCATTACCTTAAAATTAGCTAGCTGGCTCTTTTGAGCTCCTCCTTCCATATGCACATTTTAAAATGGCTTCCCTTCCATAGCCCTCAGAGCCATGATTATTGGCATGGTGGAGAGGTATGGGAGAGCCATGTTTCCTAAAACTGCAAAAACAACACCAACAACTATACTACTTGCAAAAGAATTTGAAAAGATAATCTAATGAACTCAAAATAACTCCACTACTAAATGAAAAGCTCATAAAAATATGTCTACTACACTAATAAAATACTGGATCACTTATTTCAATCCATCCATTAACTCATGAACTCAAAACAAGTCGATTGTATGCCAAAAACTAGAACTCAGATCTTCTCCTTCAAATTCAAATCAATCATTACATCACACTCTCTCGGGAAATGGGATCCTAATTGTCTAAATATTACTTCCCCATGATTATAGACTACTAAATTAATCATCCATCATCATTCTTCGAAGAGAATCCAATAATGCCAAATGTTGTCATGCAACTTTGAAAAGTTGCAAATGTTGTCATGCAACATTTTGACAACTTTGACAACTTTTCTAAAAACAAACTTCAATGACCTCCAACCAACCTAGATTTATGTAAAAACATTTCTAGAGGCCATTTTAGGCATAAACCTACCCTTTTCTAATCCTTAAAGGCTTTTGGATCCATTTTCCCACTTTTAGGCTTATTCTACCTCTAACCATTAATAAAGCATAAACACCTAGGTTGGATTGATCCTAGCCAAATCCACCTAGGTACACACATGCAAGACCTTCTAAGGTCAAATCCAAATTCTCCAGACTTGGCTAAGGTCAGTACAAGCCAAAAAAAAAAAAAATAGAATTGAGGATTAGCCTAGGTGCTCTAGCACCAAGATTCATATTGGTGGTTGACTTATTGGAGCTTCCAAAAGCATCTACATAATTTTCATCACCTTCTATGGTCTTTTTTTGTTCAGTATCCTTCTCAATTTTCTCATTCCCCTACTTCATGTTCTCCTCCAAATCATAATCCAAAAGAAATTACTTTTCCTCCTCCACCTCATCATCCTCCTCAATTTTCACCTCCTAGATGCAAACTTTAGTTTTATTAGTGCCGGGGGGAGATGTTTTTCTCTTTCCTTTTTTGAGGTAGCCACCTTGGATCCTTTACCTTTCAAGCTACTTGTATCTGGGATGACCATGTAAGGATTAAGAATGTCTAGGGTGCTAGGATGGGAGACTATTTTAAGGGAACATGAGTGACAAATGCCCTTTTTTTACTAGGCCCTAGCATTTCAATAATACTTGCAAGTGGGAGAGAGTGTGTAATAGGGGCCTCATAGTCAACAATAGGTTTAGGATGGAAGAGAGCTAGATGAAAATGATAAAGCCTAAAGATGAGACCCTAGTATAGAGGGATGGACTTCTTTACCTAATTACGTGAAGTCTCTTTTACATCAAACACACAAATTTCAAGATAATTGAGCAAGAAAAAATAAACAAAATAATGTCATGGTTCCTAAAATGGTTAAGGTGGGGCATATGGTAATAATAATAAAATTTGAGGCACCCTTCAAGAGTGAAATACTTCATGACCAAGAGACAAACCTGGGCCCATGGTGGTGGTAATTGTGCCCTCTCATATCCTTAATATATCTTGATTGGTGTCTCATTTCCTTTGAAGAACCTGTTTAGGCTATGATTGTCAACCACCCAACTAGTCTTCTCCCATTTTTTGCCTTCAAATGGTAACCCGGTTGCTTTAGCAATCACCTCCTCACTAATTTTGAAGGAGATACCCGCAACCAAAAACTCTCCTATGCTCCCAGGAGTTGGAAAATTAGATAGACAAATTGTCATCGAATCCATTAATAGAATTAATATAATCACCCCCCTCCCCTCTTTACAGATATGACAAACACTGGGATCCTTCTTGAATTCATCCAAAATTATCATGCTTAATGTGGACATAGTCCCCACCCATCTTTGTAGTACAATGACATGTATAACATAATACATAGAAAAATATGAAATCCTTAATATAGTTAGGGAAACTTGGTTTTTATCACAGATTAATTTACAAGAAAGATAAATGCATGTCTATGTCTATGTGATTAGGTATCATCATTAGCCCATCATCTCCATAAAATAATCTTACGTGGGCTACGGTTTCCCACAAGTGAAATTATTTTTCAACATGGAGTGCAAGGGGTATACTTCTTTACAATGGATACAATAATAAATCCTTGAGTGATGATGTGTGATTTGGTTAAAATGTCATCTCATTATTATAGGACCCATCCTTAGGTTGGTGTACCTTTCATGATTCACTAGAGGCACCAAGATAAACTAGTACACTCTAGGGAGGTTTTAATGTCAAATCGGTTGAGACACAGTCACTTCTCCAACCCCTTATACCACATCATGAAGTCCAAAATCAAATTCAAAATGGCCTTAGCAACCTAGTACTCCCGCTTGGTATGATCTTGGTTAGGGTAAATGAAGACCAAAACCTGTACAGTACACAACAAGAGGCACCACAATGAAAGTTGGCTAACACTCATCATCCCTACTAGGATTTGAGTACTCTCCCCTCAAGAGGTTTTTCATACTTATTGGGGCGGAATGAAGATTTTTATAGCATCTCAATCACCCCAAATTGTAGCCCTCTATCGTCAAAGCGCCAACAAGTATGTTGCCTTCATTGTAGACATGTTTGATTTTGAAAGAGTCAAATCCCTATAAATGAACCCTAATATGTTGTTTCTAATTTCTTCCGTGCATTTTCGCTAAAGATGCATTTTTAATTCTTTGAAAAATTAACTCTTCCATACCTATTTGAATTAATTGTAAGGCTTTCCCATTTTTTCTCTATTTTTCCAAAGTTCATCTTCTAGATTTTTATTTAAAGTTGTCTCATCAACTAGTTCTGAAAATCCTTTTTTTGTAATTTCTTATAACCCTTAAGATTGAAAATAAGTCTTCACTTTTATTTCCCAATTGTCATAATTATTACCCATGAAGAGTGGAATTTGGGGTTGTACATAGTTTATACTAGATGTCATACCTTCAAATTATCTTAACAGCTTCAACTTCTGCAATCTCCTCTTCAACAATGATCTTTTAACAATTACACCTCTCTGGTTCTTTTATCAGCTGCAACTTCAAAATAATTTTACAATATTCTATCATCTAAAATCCTAGATTGACAATAAACAATTGATCTTCAACAATTTAACTTTCACTCCTAATCTTATTGAGCTTGCTCTGATACCACTATGTTAGTAGACAAAGATAGAGAAAACAAAACATGAAATGATATGCTCGAGTGTCGCTGAACATAAATAGATTTGCATTGAAAACAAATATATTTGTATTAACTTACCTAAAATGAATATGTCTCCTTTTATAGAGAACTTTAGAAAGATCTAGAAATAATTGTAGTTGGCAGACATAACTTTAGAAATAATAGTTAAAAAAATAATATGCATGGCTAACATAATAATAAAAATAAAAACTAACTAATCTAACCAATAAAAAATGACATGATACACAAGAGTCCCTCTCACTTTTTTACGCACCTCTTTAGACACCTTGACAAAAAGCATGCTAATGTGACATCATATTTGATGAACCTTAGTTATAAGAAGGGGAATCCTAAATAAATTATTGTATAAAATTGAGAATGATTTAAAAAATTTCCATATAAGAGTTTAAGAAATGTAAATTGTGGATATTGGAAGGTGTTGTTTCATTATCCTTGAATTCATGGAGGTTGTGGAGTAGATCCTTGGATAATTTGGAAGCCTCTAAAATAGCCTATCTCCCTCAGATGCATATGCCAGTGATGGTTGTGGAATTGGGATATAAATGGGCCCAAAGTTATTGAACTACTTTTCCATTATGGGTGGATGCACTTTCATGGATTAGATTCATGTTACTTGGACCTGAAAATTTTAGACATTTTCCATTCAAAATCTATGGTGATCCTCATCTATGATAATTGCATTAATCTAGTTTAACCATTTTTGGTGTTTTCAAACATTGAGTCATACAAATGTGAAGTGGTGGATGTGCACCAATTTTTGTAAACACAATGGTTTATTAGGTTTTATATGGTCAAGAAAAACTTATGATTTTATGGATTCGTTGAAGAGATATTTTATGCAACCTAGTTTCTTTGGGGTGACTTTGGATGAGATAGTTGTAGCTCTACATGTATGCTTTCTGCATGGTGAGAGGAAGTATGATGATTTCTCTACATGGAGATTTTGATATGTGATTAGTCACTTAAAATAATTTTATGCAGATTCATGATGGATTCTTGGACTATAGCTCACTATGTGGACATAATTGGAAAATTGGATCTATAATTTATTCAAATTTTGATTCATGTTCTCTACATGATTATTCTCTTTGAGAGCTCAGTGACAGGATAGTAATTTTGCATGTTTCAATGATTGGATCTACAAGTTGTGTAGTTGTGTGGGTTGATCACCTATTAAGTTGAAGTGGGTTAAATCCCATGGACTTTCTATAACTACTAGCTTTGATTAAGTGTTGATGCAACATATGTTAGTTGGCCTTGTTTGTGGTCATTTGTGCATTGGTGTGGTTGCTTTTGAGATAAGAGGATGGATGATTATTGAACACCTAAATATTAAATTATGGGGTCCTGTAGCTTGGTGTATTTCCTTGGTTCAAAGATCTTGGTTTCATTTGGTGTGATTAGTACTATACTTGTAAGTTTATGGACTACAAGATTTTTAGATTTTGGAGATGTTGTGTCATGATGCTTGGAGAGTTCAATTTCATAGTTTAGTGGGCGCTTTAGTGGTGACTATTTATTTATCATGTGGTGATGGATGATCTTCTTTAGTGGTGGAGATGGTTTGGAGGGATTCTTAGATTCTATTTTTATAGAATGGTTCTTTCACCTTTACATGTATACTATTTGAGGATGGGTAACATCTTGAGGAAATGGAGGATTCTTGGAGATTTTGGTTGAGGTGTTGGTGGTTCTTGACAGGTGGTTATGGTTTAGAGTATGTTGGTATTATTTTATGGTATACTCTTGATTATGCATTAGAGCTTTGACACGATACATTTCTCTTGAGACCATGATATGTTCACTTAGAGAATGTGATCTCCTAGTTGGATATGGTTAGATCAGAATGTCAGGATGAGTTCTTGACTCTTTATTTAAAGATTTGGTAGTGGTTTTGTGAGTTTTTTTTGTAGTGGATGCATTCTTCATATGCCTTAGAGCTTCATGAGAGTGAAAAATGTTTTTTGATTTTACCATGGATCTGCCATTTTTGGTACTCATGGATACAAGGAGAATTAGGTGAGTCTATAATTATCTTAAGATGAGAGACATGTACTTAGATGGTTACTCTTTATGATATTTCAATGGGAAGTCCAAGGAGCCTTCACTGTGGTTGCACGTGAGTTCAATGAAGACTTCTGAGGAGATTTTTCTTGGATGAGTCATGTTGAATCGGATATCTTGGAGGATAATTCAAATTCCCACTCTTGGTCTACTCATTATTTTATCACATGGGAGCTATTACTCATTGAACTACTCTTAGGTGCTTCATGTTTTTCTTTCATATTCATGGATATTGGTATATGTTTATATGGTTCTAGAGGATTCATTGTGAGAGGTGGACATCATGATTATCTCCTTTGTATTTTTTTCTTTTAAATGTTATATCCCAAGGATAGTGATCCATCGGCTGATCGACCACTTTGTATTTGTTTTATCCTAAGTTGGTTTTCCCTTAAGGTTGATTCCTCATTTGTTATCTTTCAACCTTATTGTATTTCCTAAGCCCCAACTTAATACCTATTTTTTCCCCACACAATGAATTAACACTTAAATAATGCATGTTATTAATTGTTACTAAGATAAATGGTCTCGTTAGTGTGGCATAATGTTTTACATGTCTCCCCGAGTTACCAAGTTAATTTAATGTTTATCCTCATTTCCACATTTGTCAGTCCCTAAAAATTTCTTTATTATCATTGCCTAGTTTCTCTTTTGATTTGACTGAAGTATCCAAGATTTCAAACAAGTTTCTATTTCCTATCATTTATGATTGCTACAACCGCTGTCTGGAAACCAAAATTCACTCAAAATCTCTTGATATACATGGCATGTAATAAATAATGCCCTTGAACCACTCTCAGAAAAATTTACATTTTTCTTTCCTGAATCAGCTTGTTTCTTTTGAAATTCACTTGCAAAGTGTCCATACTTCTTGCAATAATAGAATTTAACATTATAATTATCATACATTTGTGATGATTGACTATTGTTGCATCCTTTAGAATTGAAGCTTTGATTTCTTCTTCCTCCTAGATCAAGACTACTTATTCCTTCTCTTTGAAAATTGCTTCTACCTCTTCCTCTAGATCTTGAGTTTCCTCTTCCTCGGCCTTTTCCAAATATCATTTTTGTCTTGAATGCATTCTCCAATGAAGTATTGTTATTTTGTTCAACCTATACTTATGTGATAATTTAATGATACACATAATTAATTTATTGATAATTGTGATAGATTTTGTCTCCTCAATGGTAATCACAATAGTATCAAACTTACTTGGAAAACTTCTAGGAATATTTTCTACAACTTTATGATCTAGTAATTCATCACAATTTAGTCTAACTTGATTAACAACATTCATGAAATTAGCTAAGACTTGATCGACTAAATCTGATTTCATTTGTAAATTCTCAAACTCTCTTCTAAGTGCTTTCAATTTAGCTAATTTAATCTTAGATGAACCCTAATATATTTTTATATTAATCAAAAATGAAACAAGGGTGTTGACCCTTACAAAATCACAACCGAAAGGTGTAAAACCATCAACATACTAACAATAGATAAACATTAAGAGAAAAAAGTAGCAATATTGCCCAAAAAGTAACAATGAGTAGTGGTTAGATAGCATAAGAATCTAGGAGTAACATCATAAGTGTTGATAATATAAAAAATGTAGAAGATCCTTTTCTTAAAACAAAAAATACAAAAATCCTAAAATTGGATAAAATGTTCACCCTAGAACTAGAGTCTAGGTAAAAGACTAGAGAAACTAGTAAATAATCTTTTAAAACCCCACAAGGGTGGGGGAAATAGTTACAGCTACCCGAAGGTTTACGATTACAAGGGAATTTGATGTCACAGCCTGACTGGTGCAACATATGGCTCCAATCATCCATGAAAAACTTGAACAAGTCTTTGTAATTTCCCTCATCTTCACTGTCCTTGCCAATAATATTTCATTATAGTAAGAATAATGAAGTAGCAGAGTTGTGCATAACCCTGAGGCTGAATCTTGAGACCCTCCCCATCTTGGGTTCCATGTCACTTAGCTTTTTTTTCAAACTCCCAACTTCACTCTTCAAATTCAACCATTCTGAAGTAGGAAAAAACATTGATAGAGATATTATTTTCCTCCTCCAACATCATGTATCATGTGAAGTCAATGGACTCCCCTTTTGTGTTTTCATAAATATGGGTAGATTTGGTAGGAACTCTCCAAGGTGTGCTTGCACAAGCTCTTCTAGGACACCAATGGTTCCTAGTCTTCACAAGATCCTACTTTCTCCTCTAGGACCTTCCAAGTTATAGCTTAGCTAGCCTAGAACCACTCCAACATCACTCTATGAGTTGGTCTCCTTTGTGCTTCACCTTAGGGGTAACTATCAACCAAATGCTCTTCACTCACTTACTCCACCTTAGAAGATTCCAAGTGCATTCTCTTCACCATTTCATCACAAGTGTTGCAGGGGGTGAAATGCTTGTTGAGATAGCTTCTTTCCTCCCATATGACCCAATTAGAATAGGTCATCAATGTTTTTACAAATGATCTCAAGATAAACACTAAATTTGGTATTTTAGGCCTAATAGGTCAATTAGCCCTAATCAGTGAGTTTTCCCCACTTCTCTCACAAATGTCTAAAAAAACCCCAAAACAAATTTTTATATTCAGATACCGTTTTCCAAGATAAAAAGGATTTTGGTGGTCTTATTATTGTAGGGCCTCCTTACAGTAGATTCCTATAATTCGGGGCTAATAGGGAAAATAAGGCTATTTTTATGTAGTCTTCTGATTTCTTCTTGGAAATCTATCCTAATGGATTGGCCAATGCCTAATCCTTTCAGGAGGTATCTATAGGACCTCTATTCTTATGAAACCATTTTTGGTTTCATTCTCCCAATCCTTACCCTGCAATTACACACCATCAAAACATTGTCATGCACCTAATCGGGCACACTGGACTCATCTAGGGCATGACCTTAAAATTAGCAAGCTAGCTCTTCTGAGCTTCTCCTTCCATATGCACACTATAAAATGGATTTAATTTCATATCCATCAAATCCGTGATGATTTTCATGGTGGCAAGCTATGAGGGAGCCATGTTTCCTGAAACTGCAAAAACAACACCATCAACTATACTACTTGCAAAACAATTTGAAAAGATAATCTAATGAACTCAAAATAACTCCAATAATAAATGAAAATTTCTTTAAAATATGTCTACTAAAATAATCCAACACTGGATCACTTGGTTCAATCCAACCATTAGCTCATGAACTCAAAACAAGTCGACTGTATGTCAAAAACCAGAACTCAGAGCTTCTCCTTCAAATTCAAATTAATCATTACATCACACTCTCTCAGGAAATGGGATCCTACATGTCAAAATATGCTTTACCTATGATTATAGGTTGTTACATTAATCATCCATCATCATTCTCCGAAGAGAATCCAAGAATGCCAAATGTTGTCATGCAACATTTTGACAACTTTGACAACTTTGCATAAAAAACTCCAATGACCTCCAACTGACCTAGAATGATGTAAAAACATTTATAAAGGCCAATTTAGGCATATACCTACCCTTTTCTAATCCTTAAAGGATTTTGGATCCATTTTCCCACTTTTAGGCTCAATCTACCTCTAACCACTAATAAAGCATAAACACCTAGGTTGGATTGATCCTAGTCAAATCCACCTAGGTAAACACATGCAAGACCTTCTAAAGTCAAATCCAAATTCTCCTGACTTGGATAAGGTTAGTACAAGACAAAAAAAACTAGAATTGAGGATTAGCCTAGGTGCTCCTGCACCATCCTCCCCAATTGTAAAGATTTCAATCCACCCTTGGATTGAGCAAGTTGGGATCAATGCCCAACTTATTGAACTATGTCTCCTTGATGCACGTAGCCTCTGCATCTTGTCCATGCCATTTGATTAGATGCTCGTAGTATGTTGTTTGTCTAGTCTTTTTGTAGGCCCTTGAATCAAGTATCTCCTTCACTCTCTTAGGTGGTGTAGGGTTTAGATTCAGGTCTTCTACCTCTTGTATCACTTCAATAAGACACTGGTCTGAATCTAGAGTAGGCCCCTTGTAGAGGACTAGATCTGCTACATTGAAGACCAAAGATAAACCAATATCCTCATGGAGCTCTACCTTATAGGAATTGTTTCCATATTTGGCCTGAATAGTGCATGGCCCCAATCTTCTCATTTGTAACTTATGTGGTACTCCCTTATGTAGTTTGGCTTTGTTCAGATGGACCATAACAAGATCCCCTGCTTGGAAATGAACTTCCTTTTTCCTTTCATCCACCTTTTTCTTGATCTTTGCTACATTCTCTGTTAGAGTCTTTCTCACTATTTCATGCACCTATTGTCCCTAGAAAAATTATGTCACATAGCAGCAGTTATATGTAAAAAGTATCTGGAAAAGCATAATAAACATGATAAAAACATGGAAAAGATCCTAGAAAAATTATGTCCTAGGGCTTCTATAGCATGGCATTAATATGCCCTATCATTTTAGCCCCTATGAAGACTAATGCCTGTCCTCAGGCACCAATACATTTATGATCTTTGAAAGAACCCTAAGACCCCCTTCATGTGTCTCACTAGTCATAGTAGTGCCCACGCACTGGTAATGACCATTGGTGTGCTCCATCTTGATTTCTCTTCTCATTTTCAGCTGGTCATCTACCTCATTGTCAATACAACTATATAGTGGCCACTTGAGAAGAGGGGGTTGGAAGGAAAGTGGCAGCCACCTTTCAGGAAGAGATTTTCTACCCAGTCATAGATACCATTGAACTCTTTGTATAGCAGCTCGTAAGTTGATAAGGCTGTGAGGTTCAACCTTTTTTAATGACAATGGTAATCTTTCCCATCTTTGACTCAACCCTTCTACTGCCCTGTGTCCGTATGATAAAGAGAGTGGTTCAAATGATGCAAATACCTCCTCTCTGCTGTTCAGTATCATTTTTTTGTGGGTAGAGTCTCTCATTACATATACTATTTCCATCCAATTGCAATACATTCTTTAGGGATTACCACTCTCTAGTCGTAAGGGTAGTGTGATAGTTTCCTTCACTCCCCTGTATTTTCTCAATTGTTCTCCATAGTTGATTTCATTATTAGACCAAGAAAGTAAAGTGGACAAGTGGATATCTCCAATAAATAGTAAAGGATTCCAATTGGCATTAGAAGGCACAACATAATTACGCAGGTAAAGTTCACACAACAGATTCCAAATACAGTTTGGGGATTGTTCATATGCAGCCACAAACTCTTGTGGTGTATCTATGCCTGGGTGTAGATCTTGAAGGACCCTCATCAATTTATACATAAAAAAATTCTCTTTTAAGCAGAAGGCATAGACCCTATGTGGTGGTCTACATTCTATTAACTCTAGAATTAGATGTGTTACTGAATCTAGGTTGTTATGTAGCAACTACACTTCTTGTTGTTTCCTACCTAATTCACTTTTTAATCTATCTTTTTCCAACTCCCACATTGACTTTTCATATTGTATTTGATTAAAATAGTCAATAGAAAGGGAGTGTAGAGTTACCTATTTCTTTTGAACTAAAGTAGCTGTAGTGACCTGTTCTTCTATTGTGACTGTGCCTGACCCATCAATTGGTATTGCTTTCAGGGTTGGAACTAGGGCTTCTTTCCCCTGATTATCTTCCTACTAAGAGGAAGGCTTGTCTATTTCTTTAGCATATTTTTCCTCCATGCATGTTGTTTCCAAATCCTCTATTTCTACACCCCTTTCTTCAGTTGCAGGATCTATTTCCATGATGTCCAAAGATTTTGTATATGGGTCTTCTACTTGTCGTTGTTCTTTTAAAGATTCCTTAATTAGATCTTTAGGAGATGACCCCATCATCACAGGTGAATCTATTTTGTGTGCTTGAGGTGTACCAAAATGACTACTTCGTCATGGAGGAATTTGCGTAGACACATCAGGGCACTTCTATGATGTCTGTTGTTTGTTTAGTGGCATGGATGTAGGAGAAACAAGGTTTTTTGTTAAAATGAGAGTTTTTTCCTCAGCATCTGTAGCTATTTTTGCCTTGCCCTTTTTCTTCCTTTGGCCACTTTGTGGGGTTTGTAAATCTGAAGAACCCTCAGTTTGTCCACTCTCTGGGCTAGGGTTTAGTTTAACTAGAGTGGATTGCTTTATCTCAACCTTTGAAGAAGATGGAATTTCATGCATGGCCTCCAGAATAATAGTTTCATCCTCAAGTGCATCTTCCTCATGAACATTTTCTTGTGTTTCTTGTAATCTAGGTTGTGGCCCTTTGCCTCATAACTGCACATGGGGTGCAGCGATAAATTCTTCCCATGTCATAGGAGAACTATCCCGTAAATACCTCTCTACCAAATTTTTTATCAATCCATGGTGAGTGGCTGCATTTAATTTCCCCTTTCTAACTTCTTCTAAGCTTAGTTGCAACAAAGAATACAGGAAATTGGGCACATTGACAAGGTGGCCATGCCGTAAATGGCTCAACAGTTTAAAATGCACAACATGTAAATAGGAAAATCACCCTTCAGAAGTAATTTACTTTATCACGTGGACAACCATTCGGGAGTAATCCTTTGAAATAGATGTTCTCTTCGCCCCCTGCTTACTTGTTTCTAATGCATTGTTAGTGGGAAAGGATAATTTTACCCTAGCTTCTCGTGTATCATTATCATGAGGAAACACTTCACCTAACACAAGAAATCCTAAAACATCTGCAATTTGTGCTTCTGAAGCTTCCACCCTTAATCCCTTCACATAAGAAACTTCATTACTGTAAGTGCGCAAGAATTCAACAATTATAGCCTCATTATAACCACAAAGTCTGACAAAATAAGTAAGCCAACCCATGTGGTTAAAGAATTAAACACTTGCTTGATCCTACAATAAAGATGAATGATCCCATGGCTCATGGCGTATGGGGGGTCCTCCCATTTTTACCTAAAAACTTTGTGCCCCATAACTCTAGATCACTCGAACCTTCCTTTGCAACTGAAAATGGTTCTTTCAAAACTCTACTCTCTATATCCTTAATAACAATTATTTCCTCTTGTGTTTCCCTTTATTCTTCCTAAGCTTAAGACTAAATAATGCTAGATAACTTCTTGGTATAGGGTTCTTGGGATTACAGCAGAGGAGAATTTTGAAAAACCAGAGCTGGGAATATGAGTTGGGTTTAAAAAATTAAAGACTAGCCAGATAATTTTGCATTCATTTAGAGTTGTCATATCAACTAATTGCAAAATGACTGCACAATACTGCTTATGCAGGGGTAATTATGGAAAAAACATGAGTTAAGGAGTTAACGAACTACCCCCTATGAAAATTATGACACGTGTCTACATGTGTATGGGGAGGAAGTACAACAACACTTGGATGAATCATGAAGATTAATTACAATGTAATTTATAATGACGTCTAATGAATAAAAAATGTTGTTATATCATCTTAAAATGGAAGCACTTCCATGTTAATAATGTTTAGCCCTCCTTAGGGGATGTTTTTGACCACCATCATATTGTTCCCTCATTTTTGCATCCTCTCATACTTTTGTCTTTTTAGGACCCTGATTGGGCCTCTCCGGGAACCTCCCATCCCATCTGGCATGTTTTCCAAGGGTTCTGACCCACTAGGTCAAGGTCAACCTCAACCTTGACCTAGGTCAAGGATGACCTCAACCTTCACCTGGGTCCCCCTTTCAAATCTAGAAGTCTGTCGGTTGCTGGAGGTCATCAAAAATTCATTTTCCCACTTCTGGGTTGGCTATTTTGGGTTATGAAGTAGAAAATCCTAAATTATATTTAGTATAGGTCCTCTTCTAGTGGCATGGGTCTAATTGTAATTTAATTCTCCTATGTCGGCCTCTCTAGAAGATTGTGCCCTAGTTTCATATAAAAGGAAGCTTTCTCCTCTCATTTTCTCTAACCACAAGATCCATCAACTAAGTGAAATTTAGCAAGGAGTCATCAAGCAAAATATTCAAGCCTCCATTGTTATACATGTTTCCAAGCTTTCAAAATTTTCAAGTCTTCCTCTCAATAATTCAAGTTCTCCATTGAAGATCAAGGATTCAAGATTTCAATCCTTTGAAGGGATTTGGTTCAAGCATTCAAGATTCATCATTCAAAACCCTAGATCTATCCATCATGGTGGAGTGATCTTCCTTCAAGATCGTTTGTGCATTCTCAAGACTCATTCATTCTCCCTTCAAGGTGGATACCAAGCATACAATCGTGGAGGTTTATGGTTTCTAATTGAGTCCAAGCTTTCATATTTGCATACTTATTTACATTCAAAATACAATTGCATATCTATTGAATATCATAGCTTCATTATTAGATTTACTTCTACTACTTGCAAGCATTCTTTATTTCAATTATATATTTGAGGTTAATTCCAAAACTAGGGTTTGACTAAGGCAAACCCTTCCCCCAACAAACAAACCACTTTTTCTTGCAGATACAAGTTTGGAACAGTAGAACAGGACAGAGATTCAGATACCCTTTTTGGAAAATTTTTGAGATCTGAAAATAGAATTTCAGTCTGAGACTTTTTAGGTCGATTGTGACCTAGGGTGCAATCAGAAATTCTAGCAAATGGTGACATTGAATTGAGGGTACAAATTGGAACTATCTCAAAATAGAAAAATATTTCTGGGTTTTGTCCGTCTCTGCATTTCTATGCTAGATTTGGTCTCAAATTTTCCATAAACTCATCACAGGCTTGAGAAAACAACATTCTTTGATCTGCAATATTTCAAGGTTAGTGCATTTCTCCTATTCAATTCAATTAAGGTTTTCAATCTATCTAAATCTAAAATACACATTAAAATTAATCAAATCAATCAAACATGGGTACTTAAGATCTTCCTTCCTTATTCTTATTTCCAAATGATTGATTCATTTATGCATTGATCGTTCCTCTTGGGTTAATCAACTTTGATCTTTCATTTACATATCTAAGGATAGAAGGAGAGCATCTTATTTACCCCCATAACCATATTCAAATGTAATATATAGACATGTATACCATTTCTTATGTTACATTTTGGTGAACCCACGATAGACAACTCTTTCTTTTTGGTGTTAGATTTGCATTTCATATTAGATCTTGCATGCATATAGAAGTAGGTTTTCTTTTATGCTCTTGCATTTATATTTCAAAATTCATAAAAATCACAAAAAAAATTTAAAAATACAAAAACATTTACATTTTTTAGGCTTGTAATATTACTTTGTGTTCAACATGTATGATTTTTGTTTTGAATACTTTGATGAGGCTTTTGTTGCTAAAGAGGATAAATCCCCTAATGAGATACATGGAAGTGAGGATGAAATTTCTTTGAATAAGATCTCCATGGTTCCTATTCCTATTTCATCCTCCTATAAAATCTCTCCAATTGACCTTTACCATAGGGTGTGTGCATGGTTCCATTCATTTTACAACATTGATACACCTAGAAAGACTTCATTTAGTACCCGTGATGTTGCTTTGTCCTCTCTTGTATTACCTTGTAAGGATAGATTAGAGAAAGTAGATGACTTTAACCTTTCCCTCCATGGAGATGAGCTAAGGATTGATGTCAATTCTTCTCCTAATACATGTCTTTTCTATGAGCCTACTTTAGAATATAATTCTTTCCCCTTTAGGGATCAATATTTAGGTGCTCCTACAATGTGCTTTATTGATAGGGATGATAATCCTCCTGTGTGTGAGAAATTACACCTTCATGAAATTAGGATTAACAAATACAATTCTATGGAAAGAAATAATAATTTAGCCTAAATAATTGCAATAAAAATCCATGACATCTCATGGTTCTCTAACTAAGCTTTGTTGAAAGAGCTCTCATCCTTAATCTCTCTCAAGGACAATCCTAGAACGAGAAATTGATCCAAAAATGCCTAAATCTAGCTAAAATTGTCAAGATATGTATGCTTTGCAACTCAAATGCTCATGATTATGCTCTTAAAATGATCAATTTTCTATGCAAATGCTCAATATGCTCTCAATTTCTCACAAATTGCCTATAGTAATGATTCTATGCATTCGAATTTTCTAGGATCCCTTATGCTTACACAATGGCTTGTATTTATAGAAAATTACCAAGGGTAGGGGGTAGAGTGAATTGACCATGATTAAGCCTTGATTAGGTGAAATTATTTGAGATGGTTTCAAATGGGGGGACAATTTAAATGGTTTCCCTCAAAGGGTGGGACAAGAAGACAATTTGAGTTATTGAGATTCAATTCTAAAAATGAGTGATTGAGATTCAAAGTTATGGGTGATCCATGTGCTTTGTGTTCTCAATTACTATTGGTTGCTCAATTATGTTGAAAGATATTTAGGATTTATTTAATTCAATCAATTAATTAAATTATCCATGTAGGGGAATAGGTTGGATTTGATTTTTGATTTAAAACTATACAATTAATTGATTAAAATCAATTATATAATTTTGATTGATCCCTTTTAGGATGATATTTGATTATTTAATTTCATTATTAATTAATCCTTTGATTTTAATTTGATTTTGTCCAATTTTCTTGATAAATGTCTATTTGACTAATTTTGATCCATTTTGATGAGATTTAGGGCAATTGGCTGAGATTTGTAGATTTGGATGATTAAGAAACACCTGGTCAATTTTAGGTGTCTAAAAATGCCCATCTTTGAATTGATGTGCAAAGCACACTGATTCAAAGAAAACTTGATGTCCTAATCATTGATTTGATAGTGATATATGATTGATTAACTATTGCAAAACCTGATATTGATAATTTGATTGATATCCTGATGTAAAACCGGATGCAGAACTTGATGTGAAACCTGATGTAGAACTTGATGTGAAACCTGATGCAGAACTTGATGTGAAACCTATTGTGGGATACCTCACTGATAAATTTTGAATTTTTAATGCCCCAGATTTGATGTAAGATATGATGCAGAATCCCAGTTTGATGATATGATGATGCCCCCTCAGAAATGAATTTTTTTTGATGTGTGGATGTAAAAGATTGGATGAAACAAATGATGAATAGATCCATGATAATTTCATTTCTGATAAACAACGATGCTAAAAAAGATGTCAGAAGATGCCCCAGTGTGTAGAATATGTAATTTAGTCCAACTGGGTCAAAAAGCTTCAAAATTAGGGTAAAATAGCTTAAATAGGTTGAAACCCCCAAATTTACTATTCATTTTCACTTTTTACTACTGAGATTTTGCTCTGATCTTTTGATGATTGACAGCGATGGTGGTCCCCATATGAGAGCATCGATTCGAAAGAGCACACCGTTATCAAAGACCTCCTAACTATGGATCTCTGGTGAGTGATTTTAACCTTCCTAGTGTATTTATTGCTCCATTTAATAGCATTTATGACATGATTTTGATTCTTTTAAGAGCATAATTTTTAAAATGCCGCATAGGAAACATTAAAAGCCACCTAGGCTAGTAAAACGCCACCCCTTCTTGTTACAAAGCTGCATAGGAATGATCCACAACCTCCTAGGAGCTAGGTCAAAATGTGCAACCCAATGATTTTAATGCCGCCTATAAAACCCTTTGCTAGTGTAGGATTCTAAAGCCGCCTAGGACTTTAAAAGGCCACTTAAAATGTAAAGTGCCACCTTCGATGTTTAAAGTATCATGTGTGAGATTTTCAATGCCGCGGGGCTAAAAAGGCACGTACAATTAGTCAAGTGCCACCTACAATGAATTTTGAGTAAAACCTGAGATAGATAGGATAAATTGCCTTTGATTGATCGTTTGGATGACTTGATATATTTTTGAGCTAGAAAATGTGATTCCATGATGTCACTTAGTGTTTAGAATATTAGAAAAAATTATACCAATGAATGTTTGATATGTCAATCAGATTGATTAAAATGATGCCAAATTGATCCCTTCTCAAGATCTAGAGGTTAGGAACAATAGGTTGATGTGCTCAAAATAGAGTAAGGATAGATTTAATGTGTTTGAATGACTTAAAATGATCCACCAAAAGAAAGAACTAATATAATTCACTTTGTTGCAAAATGTAGGAACATTACCGTAAGTTGCGAGTACGGGGTGTGGTTTCTTTGATTTTTTATTTAGTCAACAAGTTGACTCTTCCTACGAGACGTACGATCAAGAGATGTGGTCTCATCTTCCTTCATGATCTCCCTTAGTTTCATCTAAACCAAGGTTTGTTGACAGCTATGGCTGAGTGATGGCACTCTGACCATAACACTTTCCATCTACCGCTCGGCGAGATGACTATCATGCCAGAGGATGTATATAGATTGCTGAGGATCCTGACTCATCAAGAGTGGGTATGCTATGATTTGGTCTACGATGGTAGTGTATGTAGATGGGTGTTTGGAGACAACACCATTGAGAATGACTGCATTACATGGGCATAGTTTGCTTCATTTTCTACTTTGCCATCATTACTAGGAGCGGTTATCAGAGGATTGTTGCTACCGGATAGGAGAGGTCATGGCTTTACGATCAGATGGGGCCATATATTGGAGGACTTGATTGCACATCCTTAGAGATTTGACTGGGGTTCCATTATGTTGGCCCAACTTTACCATTATTTACATGAGATTATATATAGGCACAGCGCATCTATCTCAGTAGGTGTAGTTCTATTACAGCTGTGGACTTGGGAGAATATCCCTATCAATAGATGTGTCTCAGCACAAGGGTGGGCCTAAGGTTATCCATTTGCATTTTTTTACGTTGGTATGCTTGTCCAGCATCGTCTGGGCAAGGTTGAGTTTTGGCATTGTACTATCAACAATATTGATCAGGTCGTATGGAGACCATATTTAGGATGCGAGGGGTGGCAAGAGGATGATGATGAGTTGCCTTATATTTTTTTGCCTCAGCGGATGATTGGTAAATCACCACTATGTATATAGAGATTTTTCTTTGGGAGAGTGCTCCGTCAGTATGGTCGAGTACAGGATATGCCCCAGGGTATGGCACTTTATGCTAGGGTACATGAAGAATGATCCATGTGGGGAGCTTAGGTTGATTATCAGTTTTCCTGTGCACAGATTGAGTAGCTCAGGCATATCAGATGGGATATGATGACACATGTATCTGATGCAGGTATGTCCACTGAGTATCAAGAGTGGTTCTCACAGCACGGGTTCCTCAAATTCATTGATCCAGCGGAGCCCATTACTGATGTTGATGATCTATTAGATGATGATGGTGGAGATGATGATGATGGTGATGGAGATGATAGGAGACCTTAGAGATAGAGAGTTCAGAGAGCACCTAGGGATCCTAGGGCACAAAGAGTTGCAAGACTTTGAATGAGGGGTGGTCATGTTAGGGGATGAGGTGGTGGATTTGGGGAGCCTAGATAGAGGCGAGTGCAGGCATAGGCACCTCCTTAGAGACAGGCTCCTAGCAGAGTTGGTGCAGAGTGGGCTAGGCAGAGACACAGATGGGTTCAAGTTTCCATACAAGTCCCTCTACAGGTTCCATTATAGGTACAGGATCCACAAAGACCTCCATCTCCACTGAGACAAGTTGATCCTCAGATTAGCTCATCACAGGTATAGAGTGGACCGCAGATACATGCTATACCACATGTACCATTAGCACCAAAAGCCCCTCAGGCCCCTCTAGCATCATAGGCACCTCCAGTTCCTCCTATTGTGGACATCTTAGTTTAGGATGTGAGAGGATTACAGGTAGGGATGACTACAATTACTGGTTGGTTGGATAATGTTATGACTATGTTGCAACAGTTTTTGGCTACTTTAGCTCAGTTACCTACCAGTGCTAGCACTAGTTAGGCACCACCTTCCACACATGATAGATTAAGTGATAGGGATCCTGATGGTGCATGAGGTTCAGGTATAGGTATCGCGGGATATGGATTAGGTGCCCCTGCTAGGTCATGAGATAGATAGAGATCTATGATATCCAGATATTGTATTGATGTACCATGTGGAGTTTTGATCAAGAGTTGATGTATGGATCATTTTGTCGATGTATCTTTGATATACAAATTTTTTATAGACATTTGACGATGGACATTTATCTATGATGATCTTCCATTGATTCCCCTTTGATGATGTTGTTGTCAGATTTATTTTTATGCAAATCTATATGACTCTATGATGCATTTACTTTTATTATTCTGTGGATGCAATGTCTTAGAGTAGTACATAGATAGATGGATGCAAATGATGATAATGCAACTTATTTCTATATGATTTTCTGATGTTATCATGATGTATGGATAATGCAATGTAATGATATGGATGCAATACTTAGTGCAATGGTAAGATGAATGTAACTATCTTTTTGGACTTTTGATGTATGCAACTTAATTTATGAAATGCAAGTCCTAAATGATGATTGAATAAATGACTAATGATTAATATTTATTTTCTTTGCTTTTCTCTTGATATGCATATATAATGAATAATGATTAATGTTATGAATGCAAAAGATAATCTCACATTGATGATTTGAAACTATTGAATTGATGTATCACCACATTAATTAACCCCCTTGAACTTGGAAAAAAAATAAAGGTCATTAATCTAAAATGAAAATGCAATTAATCTAACATGAAAATGCAATGCAACTAATTGTCCTTGAGGTTTGCGAAAGAAATGCAAATAGAGATATGTTTTCATCATTGAGAGTTGTGGAACTAGGAGTCAATACAATCCTTAATGGTGCCACTGTGACCATAAGGATATGAATATGAATTTCAACTCTTTTGGTAACCTTCTGTAAAACTGAGTACAACCCTCACTAGTTGAATGACCAACTATGGGAGTATGAATACTATTTTAGTCAGATTCAATGTTGCAAGTGGATGTTGGTATTAAGATATTGAAGATCTAAATAGACAAGGTATCCTTTTGCGTGAACAAACAAAGGTTAACCCTTCTTCCTATATGAATGTCCTTGATGGTTCTTTGATGACCATGTCCTTAGATGAATTCACACAAGTTAAAGGATCTTCCTCAAAACAGTCACACAGAAGTTAGGAAAAACATCATGTCTTCATCATCGCCAACCTAGTCAAAACATCATTAATTAGCTAAAAAGAACATGACTCAAAAAAGTCAATGAAAAACTCATCAAAAAATCCAAGTGTTTTGAAATGTATCAAGATTTTCAAAAAGAATTCCAAACATGCTGATCATTTAGGGTTTCTCAATTTTTAATCCTGATGAAATAAGTCAATGAAACTCAAGGATCGTGTTGTAGGATCAAACTGTTTAAGGTTGAACAATGATATCCATCAAAGGTTCCAAAATATCTCTCCTCTGAATCTGAAAATCTTCTTCTGTTGTGCGACCAAAATTGTGCACTTTTGAATACACTTAGTACCTAAAATTCATGATGATTGCCCCCAAGTGATAAATGTGATCAATGTGAAACTTAGGGTAAAATGGGACCTAGAATGCAACAATGCAGCTATGAGACTTTATTATGACTTATGCACAAATGATGGATGCAATGAGGATATGGACAAATGAGATGATGAAATGCAATATTTACAAATGTGACTAGGAAAGACCTAAGGGACAAAAGGCGCATGTTTCCAGGTTTTCACCTTTTGGGATTATTGCTCTTTTTTTTTTTGCTACCAAGGTGCCTATTGCTAGGTTTTCACCAAGGCACTTTTTCTCTTTTTCAATTTTTTTGATTTTTGATTTTTTGATTTTTATTTTTATCATCAAGGTGCCTATTTGCTAGGTTTTCACCAAGACAACATTTTTTGATTTTCCAAATGTTTTTGATTTCTTCATGCTCAATTTTCTCCTTTTTTCTGATTTTCAACTATTCCAATATTTTTGGCTTTTGTACTTTCTGATTTTTTTTGGATTTTGATCATTTATCCTTTTTTTGTATTTTGAATTTTTCTCATGTACAAAGTCGATGCTAACTCATCTGATACTCTCAACTGGTACTCTTTCCTTGGATACTCTTTTATCAAATCAGGTGTGAAATCTCTTAAGATGAATGCTATTGATAGGTTCTTGCAATTCATCACCATCACAATCGACCAATTTGTAAGTCCCCATTCCAAAAGAAGAAACAATGACAAAAGGACCAAGCCAATTTTCTTCCCACTTTCCTTTCTTTTCTCTATCAACCTAATTTTTAGGATTCTCCCTCAATACTAAATCTCCCACTTGAAAGGTTCTTGGTTTAATATGCTTGTTATAATTCTGTGAGATTTGATTCTGATACACTTTCAAATGATCATAAGCTTGAGTTTGGTGTTCCTCCAACAATCCCAATTGTTGAAGTCAAGAAACTCTATAATCTTCATCTGTGATTAATCCATGCAATGACACTCTTAGGGATGGTATTTCAACTTCTAAAGGTAGAACAGCTTTGGCCCCATAAACCAATGAAAAAGGTGTAGCTCCTGTCGGGTTGCGAATGCTAGTTTTATAGGCCCATAATGTCAGATTGATTTGAAGGTGCAAATCTCTACCTGACTTACCAACTGATCTTTTAAGGATTTTGAGGATATTCTTGTTGGTAGCTTCTGCTTGTCCATTACCTTGGGGATAGTAAATGGATGAAGAATGATGAGTAATATGGAATGTGTCACAAACTTCATCTACATCCTTGTTCTTAAACTATTTTCCATTATCCATGATGATGGCATGACAAATGCCATATCTATAAATGATATGATTAAGGATGAACATGTAAATTTGTTTCCTCGTGGCAGTTGTTAAAGGAACGACCTCAACCCATTTAGTGAAGTACTCTGTTGCGGTGAGAATGTACTTATGTCCATTTGAAGAAGGTGGATAGATCATGCCAATCAAATAAAAACCCCATTGGTAGAATGGCCATGGTGTGATAAATGGGTGTGATAAATGGGTGTAATTCTTGTGCTAGTGCATGGATCATGTCTCCATGGTATTGACATTTTGCACAAACCTTTACAAAATGACAAGCATCTCTTTCTAAGGTTTTCCAAAAGTACCCCATTGGTAGGATTTTCTTAGCTAGGTTTAAACCACTTGAATGTGACCCACAAATCCCCTCACAGACATATTTTAAAGCTAATTTTGATTCATCTTCCTCTAGACATCTAAGGAGAATTCCGTCAAGACCCTTACAATACAATGTGTCAGAAAGGATAGTATGACAAGCCACTTGTCTTATAAAATTTTTATTTTGAGCACGTGTTTGGTCTATAGGTAAGGTTTGGTCTTTTAGGTAGGCATAAATGGGTGCATACCATGGTGATTCATGTCCATTTAAAATGGAAATAATTTGGGTATCAGGTAGGTCAAATGCTGGTTTAACTAATTCTTCCACCAAGAACTCATACCTCACATTTTGATCGGTCATTTGAAGCAAAGATGTCAAGGTATCCATTGTATCCTCTACTCTATTCTTATCACGTGGGATTTGTTCAAAAGTAATAAAAGCAAAGTACTTTTTCCAATCATCCACCAATTTCTTGTAAGGCATCAATTTTTCATCCTTGGTATTATATTCATTATTGACTTGATTGATGACTAATTGAGA
>MU224129.1:2751658-2766806 GCA_018584345.1 Thuja plicata | reverse complement strand
TCCAATCATCCACCAATTTCTTGTAAGGCATCAATTTTTCATCCTTGGTATTATATTCATTATTGACTTGATTGATGACTAATTGAGAGTCCCCATAGACTTGTAATTCTATGACATTCCATTCCAATGCCATCTTGATACCTATGACCAAATCTTCATACTCCACAATGTTGTTTGTGCAAGGAAACAATAACTTGTAAGATTATGGGATTGTGTAACCTTGTGGTGTGATCAAAAGAATGCCTACCCCACTATGATTTTGGGTGTAAGATCCATCAAAGTATAAAGTCCATGTCTTAGCTTCCACATTAACAATCTCAGAATCAAGAAACTCCACTTGAATAGGATGTGTAGACTCTAAAGGATATTCAGCCAATTGATCTGCAATAACTTGACCTTTGATTGCTTTCCTATCCACATACTCAATGTCGAATTCACTAAGCACCATCACCTATTTTGCAATCCTTCTAGTTAGAGATGTTTTGCTAAGTAGATATTTCAATGGAACAATTTTGGCTATTAGCTTCACCTTATGCATCAAAATATAGTGTCTTAACTTTTGAGAGGAAAATAGCACTGCTAGGCAAGCACTTTCCATGAAGCTATAGTTTAATTCATATTTGATCAAAGTTCTACTCAAGTAGAAGATAGCTCTTTCTTTTCCATCATTATCCTCTTGTGCCAATAATAATCCTAAAGATTTTTTCGTTGCTGATATATAGAGTAATAAAGGTTTGCCTTGAATAGCTGACATCAAGATGGGTGGATTCATCAGGTATGTTTTCAACAATGTAAAACCTTTATCACACTCCTCATCCCATGTAAAAATGGTGTCTTTATGTAGCAACCTTGTGAATCAATGGCATTTTTCTGCCAATTGAGAAATGAATCTCCTTATAGACTGAAGTCATCCTTGAAGTGACCTCATTTGAATAATATTTTTAGAAACATCCATATCCATTATTGCTTGTACTTTTTTAGGATCTACTTCAATTCCTTTTGCAGAAACAATGTACCCTAGGAGTTTTCCAGATTGTACCCCAAAAGCACACTTCTTTGGGTTGAGTCTCACTTTGAATTGTTCTAGCCTTGTAAAAATATTTTCAAGTATGGGTAAGTGATCTTTTCTTTCATGTGATTTAGCTAGAATTTCATCCACATAGTCTTCTAGGAAGGTATGCATCATGTCATGGAAAATGGTAGTCATTTCTTTTTGATAAGTTGCTCCGGCATTTTTGAGACTGAAGGGCATCACATTCCAACAAAAAGTACCCCATGGGAATGTAAAGGCTGTATTTTATTGATCTTTAGGTGCAATGTGAATTTGATTATACCCACTAAATCCATCCATAAGTGAAAACATAGAATGACCCGCAGTTAGATCCACAATAGCATCAATGCTACGTAATGGAAAGTCATCTTTTGGGAAATCAAGGTTTAAATCTCTGAAATCCATGCAAACTCTTATGGATTTATCATGTTTAGTAACCGGTACAATGTTGGAGATCCTTTTTGCATATGCAATTACTCTTATAAATCCAACCTTGAGTAACTTTCCCAATTCTGCTTTTAATAAAAGGGCTACATGTGGATGCATTTTTCTCAATTTATGCTTAATAGGCTTAACCCCAGGTTTCACATTCAAATGATGCATTATGAAACTTGGATCCAATCTGATAATTTTGGTATATGACCATGCAAAGTTGACTTGCTTTTCTTGAAAGAATTCGGTGAACTCTTTTCTCTCCAAGGGACTCAAAGATGTTGCCAAGTGAATAAATTTGGGATCCCCTTCGGTACCAATGTTAACTTGTTCTGTAGCTTCAATGAGTATAGGTGATATTTCATCTTCATGTGCTGGTAAGGTGTCCAACCTCTCTTCCTTAGGTGCCACAGTTGGGTTTTCACCTTCAGAAACATCCTTTATTTTTACTTTTTTTGGGTCTAGCACTGCCACATGGTGGTTTTCACCACTAGACCTCCTCATTTTTTTGTAATTTTTATTTTGATTTTGTGGATTGAGAGTTTGAACACCTTCCCCTATCATCATGTCTAAAGTGAATTCATTGATGGAAGAATTTGGTTCAACCGCATTTAGGTATAAGGCCATTGCATTGTCATTTGGGAAGTATACTAAGTCAATTGGCTCAGAAAGATCCCAATCAATAAATTCAAGGTGCATTAAGGACAAGGATTCATTGGATGGATTATCATTTGAAGGATTTAGGGACATGACTTCATTTGATGGTTCATGCATTGTATCATCAAGGTCTATGACATATGCCTCTTCAAGAGGGTCCATTGAAGAAGGATCAAAATCCTCTTCACTAGATCCCTCTAAGATTTCCATGGGAAATAAAGCATGTGGATTAAACATGAGGTTAGAATCTCCCACCCATGAATGTACCCAAGGTTCACCTACCCATTGATTGTAAGGAGGTTCTTGTTATACATTGGATTGTTGAGGTTCACTTGATATTTGAGTAGAAGTCAAACCTTGAGTCACATGTTCTTGATTCTCAAATTTTGGAGGAGTTGCATAAGTGTGAACAACATCAACCTCTATGTCATGACAAGATTCTTTGGAAAACGAATCCCACTCATAATCCCTAGAATCATCTTCACTTTCAGAGCCTGCCATGTGTATATGGTCATGAAAATCATGCATGGGACTTAAACTTTCTCCTTTATGTTTAAACCCTATATTGGCTTTCTCTTCTTTTGCTATCCAAACTGGTTCAATAGGTTCTGACAACCATCTATGTCAAAATCCTAAGGTTACTCTTCCCTTATATCCCATTTTCTTCATGATATCAAATCCTTTTCCATATTGATCGGTTTGGATGTTGATATGTTGCACCCTTTCAATGGGATTATTTGAATTATCCTCCTCCTTATAGAGCCATTACAATTCTTCATTATCCTCTTTTTCCATTTCTTGTTTGTCACATTCTCTCACAAAATGAGAATTACATTTGTGAGTTTGACGATTTTTGGATGGTTTCCCATGTGTCCTTGGAGATGTAGGTAATTCAAATAGGGAAACATAATATTCCCCTACACCTTTTGAGTGAATTTTGCATTGTTTCTCAAATTGGTTCATCATGTCACTCATCTTTTGATAATGATCCTTCTTAGCTTGTTCTCTTTCTTCCTTAGTAGGTTTCAAAGTTTCCATTCTCAATGTTGAAGTCTTGACTGAATTATCATTTGAATTTTGACCCTCATAACTCATCTTTTCTTTTCCCTTAGTTGATGTAGTTGAGTTAGTTTGATTAGGGTTAGAAGTTTATGTAACATTTGATGTTGGCTTTGAACTTTCCTCTTTATCTTTTTCCATGGTAATATAAGGGATGACTCCTTCCCTATTATGAGGTATGAATAGTTCATGACTTGGCTTCAAGGCATTGCAATATTGAAATGGATTTGAATCTCCTCCAATCGTAATCTCTTCCCCCGTGTGTGGAAATTTTATGCATTGGTGATAGGTAGAAGGTACCGCTTGCATTTCATGTATCCATGGCCTTCCCAATAGGATATTGTAATTCAATTTCATATCAAGGACCTGACATATGGTATTCTTTTTGATAGGTCCCACTTGAATTGGTAGAATAATCATACCCTTTGAAGATCCTTCCTCCTCATCATAAGCCTTAATGGTGATTTGATTTTTAGGGTCAATGCAAGACTCGGATAACCCTAACGACTTGACAAGGTTTAAAGTGAAAATATTAAGACCAGCTCCCCCATCTATGAGAACTCTCTTGACCCTATGCCTTTGGATTAGCACTTCTATGTGCAAGGGTAAGTTTTGAGGATGTGTGATAGACATATCATCTTGCTCTGAAAATGAAAGACAATGTGGGGCTATGAGATCTCCTACCATGTTTTGAAATTTATCTTCCTCCAAGTTTATAGGAATGGTGGTCTCAACTAAGGCTTTTTCCAAGATCTCCTTGTGATTAGGAGATAATTTAACTACTCCAAAATTGAAATTTGTGCTAGAGTCTTTTGTAATTGATCCACCAAACTATAAGGCTTTGTTATAGGTGGTTTTTGTTTAGCCAAAATAATTGGTGTTTTGGGACCAATAGTAATAGGACTACCCCCTTGTAGGGTATCCTTTGAGGCTTTCCCCCTTGTGATGGCATTAGAGGTCTCCACTTTAGGTTGATCTTTGATCACCACAACATTGATAGTACTCTCATGGCCAGATAAAGCATTGATAGTATTATCATAGGTATGTGCAAAGTTAACATTATTATTGCCTCTCGCATTGTTCCCATTGTTTCCTCCATTGTTTGAGTTGGAAGATTCTCCTTTTTCATGTTTATAGAAAGGATTCTTAAAGGTCATGTGATCTTCATTAGTTTGAGGGCCTTCTACCTTTATCACACCATCATCAATGAGATCTTGTACCACATGTTTGAGATGCATGCAATTATTGGTCGTATGTCCCCGATTTCTATGGTACTCATAATGGTTATTCTCACTCCACCAATTTGGCTTGATTTAAGGTTCATATGGTTGAGCCCTTGGTAGGTCAATAATTTTATTTACAATAAGTGTCCTTAATGCATTTTCCAATGGTCACCCAAATTAGTTAATGTCCTTTTGGGTGTAGGTGCAAAGGAAGGTTTAGGCTTGTAAGCTCCTTGATTATTCCCCAATTTGTTATTAGTGTTGTTGTTGTTAAAGGGAACTTTGGGTGCTTGATTCAAATTATTGTCTTGAATTGAACTTTGGGTGAGATTGAAAGGGGTGGCCTTTAAAGTATTTGCCTCTACCACTCCATTGTTGACTACTCCTTTATTGTTTTTATTTCTCATCCAAAACTAGTTGTTGTTAGGGGTTTGTGATTTTGATTGGTATTAGAGGTATTGTTGTTGTTATTCTTGTTATCCTTAAAAGTTTAATTTCTCCACTTTTGACCAATACCTCTTCCATTTTTACCCCATTCTCAATTAGGTCTTAAAATGACCTAGGACATTATAGCCTTAACTGATAATTCATTTCATGATTCAAGCTGTTTACAAAGATATCCATCTTCTCCTTTTCAGGTACACTTTGAGGGTATCTAGAAAATACCGCTCTCCGTTGTTGTAGGAAAAGTAGGAATCCCTCTCCATCTCTTTTCTTGGTGTTACATAAATTAAGAATTGTAATCTCATGTTTGATATTATAAGAATAATGAGTTACAAATTTAGAGGCCAATTCTTCAAAGGTTCGAATGCTGGAAGGTAACTTCGAAAACCACTCCATTGCCATGCCTCCCAAACTTCTAGGGAATAACCTCATTAGGTAAGTTGTATCATGCATGAAATCTAGACTTAATGTGCAAAATTCCCTTAAGTGATCTTGAGGATCAGTTGTTCCTTCATATTTGTCATATTTAGGAAAGATAGCATTAGTTGGGAATGACACCATAATTAATGACTTGTCAAACGGAAAAGGACACAAAGCTTTGATAGAAAAGGGTTTAGGAACCCTGCTTTGTTTCATTGTGTCCAATTCCATTTGGAAAAGTTGGAATTGCTTTTTCATGATATCGATGGGGTTAGCCTCAACTTATTTTTGTTTAAGTTTGTTGACATCATAGTCATGTGGAAGTTTGAGACCTTTTTGTGCACGCTAGGTCTAGAAAGTATTTTTCCTTGTCTTTTTCCAACACTTTTTCCATAAGCTTCATGAAGAAGGGACTTTGGATTGCTTCATTGACCTTTTCATTTGTTTCTTCTTCATCATTAGGGTCAATGTTGCCCCCATTGTTATTATTATTTAACCCTTGGTTGTTAGGGTCAAGGTTGATTCCTCCAAGGTTGTTGTTGTTTAACCCTTGATTGTTAGGGTCAATGTTTCCTCCTCCATTGGTATTGTTATTTGATCCTTGATTGTTAGGATCGGCATTTCCC
Source organism: Thuja plicata (assembly GCA_018584345.1). Lineage (NCBI taxonomy): Eukaryota > Viridiplantae > Streptophyta > Pinopsida > Cupressales > Cupressaceae > Thuja > Thuja plicata. The sequence goes on along the minus strand of MU224129.1, from coordinate 2,760,894 downwards.
CCTCCATTGTTATTCATATCCTTGTTGACATGATTGATTTGGTCAGGATCCATATTGCCAAATGGAAAGGACATTGTTGGCTCAGTTTCCTTTATAAGTTCTTGTAAAGGTCTTGAAGAACTAAAAGGATCACCCAGAAAAGGACACTCTTGCCTTAGATAGGATCTGTCAGGTTGTAGGATAGCCTTGATGTAATGAGATCGTGTAAAATCTAGCATGAACATAAATCAAATAAAGATCTTAGGCTTTTTATCTCACTTAATTAATCAATCCTTGGATGATTTTTCAAAATGTCCAATAATGGCAGATTATGATCAATTTGTAGTTACACAGAGGTAAAATCATGAAAACAGTATCCAAAAATGTTGGTATCTTGTTTTCAAATCTCAGGAGAATATCCACTATTTTCCCTTCTTTGTTTCTAGGTGGCTCTTGCCTGTGTGTAGGTGGCCTTTAAATGTTAATACGTGGTTACTAGAATTCCTCTACATGGCACTCTACAGTTCACAGGTGTTGTTGGCCTATTGATATGCGGTTTTAAAATGTTTGCACGCAGCACTTTCCAATGGCTTACGTGGCTTATGAAAGTTTCCAGGCACTGTTTCAAAGTTTCAAGCGGCACAGAATTGGTTGTATGCGGCTCTTTGCAGATCAAAGTTGAAATTTTCAATTTTTTAGATTTTAAAAGTTTAATGGTTTTGATTAGACCTATTAAAGAAGATTCTTGTGTGAAAATAAAGTACAAACTCAACACACACATCAAATTTGCACCATATCCCTAAAACAACACTAAAAGTGTATGTTCTAGGATGTTTTTATGAGTATAACACAAGAAATTATTCCAAGTAATCTACCTAGAGTCAAATTTGGCTTTTAACAATGGCTCTAAAAAGGTAGGCTTACTATTTAACAAGGTTTTAATTACATCTCTATTCTAAATCTTTTCAAGTTCCTTTTACCCCTTGCGGGCTTCCCACACGCACAAAAGTATGATTTTGTGCAATCCCAAAGGACTACTCGAGGAAGTGAGGATGACTTGTACAAGACTTAGTCACTTTTTGATTAAGGTAAAGTGCATTTTTTTTTATAGTGGGTTGGATGATATCATGACAAAAGTGATTGTCTCCCACTTTGGGTCATTTCCTCTCACAATCCTCATAAGGAAAATCTCAAGAGGCAGACCCTCTAAAGTTCTATTTGATCTAGCATATATAGAAAAATAAGAAATCAAACTTGGTTCAACAAGTTTGTAAACCTAAAAGTAAAGGGGGGTTGGGGATAAGACCTATTAAGCTTATCAACAAGGCTCTTTTGGCGAAGCAGGTGTGGAGAATCTTTGGTGATACTAAACAATGGAACAGTATAATTAAAAACAAATACCTCCTTAACTCCAACAGCTTGAAGGATCTCCTAAACAATGAAGCAAGGGTTAATGGTTCTTACATCTAGAATAGTCTTTGCTCTTCCATTGATCTTTTGAGAAAAGGAATAAGATGGAAATTGGGTGATGAGACCAATATTGATTTCTGGGATGATTCTTGGATCCATGAATGCCCCCTTTCAGAAAGACAAGACTGGAAGGATATTATCATCCAAGCTAAAAATACTATTGGTTATAAAGTTTCTGACTACAGGAATAACAATACTTGGAAGGATCTCTCTAGCCTTGATAGAAGTTTGTCCCCTCTTATGATAGAGCTGCAGTCCTGGTTCAATGAAGATAATCATCCTGACAAGATTGTGTGGAACCTCTCCTCTAATGGTGAATTCACGGTGGCCTCTGCCTGCTCCTTCTTCTTCTCCAAGGAAGATAAGTCTCAGTGTGCTACTATCTAGTATAAACTCCTTACTCCAAAGATTAAATTTTTCTTTTGGATTCTTATCTAGAATAGGCCCCTAACCATTGATAATTTAGTTAAAAGAGGCTTTTTTCATGTTAATAGATGTTGTCTTTGCTATGACCAAGCTGAATCCTGTGATCACCTCATGATCCATTGTAGTTTTACTCGAAGAGTTTGGTCTTTGGTTTTTCAAAATTGGAATTTGGTTTGGTTCTTTCCTAACTCTTGGAAGGACTTTGTAACTCAATGGAGATGTCCTTTTGATAATGATCTGGTAGAAATTTTTGGAATCTTATTCCGCCTCATCTTTGCTGGAGTATTTGGAAGGAAAGAAATAACAGAATCTTCAGAGAGAAATGTGCTAAACCTGAAATCATCTTCAACATAATGTCTAGATCTATAAGGGAAAACTTTAGTTCTACTATAACTAATAGCAATATCAAGTACCGATCTCTCATCCCTGATGTGGATTGGTCTACTTGGAATTTTCCTCTTCACAAGTCTCAAGATTTCTCCCAAAGAGAATCTTCTGTCTGGATTGCTCCTCCTAATGGCTGGGTTAAAGCTAATTTTGATGGGGCCTCCAAAGGCAACCTGGGTGTCTCTGGGGGTGGGGGTATCATCAGAGATAGCTTTGGTAACTATTTAGGTGACATATATATCCCCTTGGGAATTCAGTCTAATCATAGAGCAGAGGCCTTGGCTGCCCTCAACACTATCCTGCTGGTGGAAGAATTGGGATTCAAAAGAGTTTGGATCGAAGGTGACTCTTTAAATATTATAAATAACATTAAAGATATCAACCCCCCTTCCTGGACTATAGAGAATATCATTCTCAAAATTAAATCTATAGTCCAATCCTTTGAGGTGTTCCACATATCTCATAATTATCGGGAGACCAATCAGGTTGCTAATTGTCTTGCCAATATTGGAGCCAAAAGTGAGGGGATTCAAAAATGGAAAGGAAACACTATGAGTAATGATGTGGTCATCTCAATTATTAATTATGATAAAATTAGGCAAAAAGAAGGAGTCATTAAAAGGGTTTTTAATGATATCAATTAATTCATCTCAGATTGGGGGGAATTGGAATGATGTCCAAAATAATGCGAAGTACATATCCAAGATGTGGAATTTCATTCTAATTATGAAAGCTCAAACTTTAATGTGTGCCGCTATCATCATTATTATCTTTGGCCAGTTTGCGCATGTGAAGAGGATTGTGAATCAATTTAATAGCTTTAATCTGCCAAAGAACAACCAAAATCATAACATTTCTCAGTCTGTGAAAAAAGAGCAGGTGAAAAGTTTGGCCATGGGTGGTGATCTCAGAAGGGAAGAGCCTACGGAATGCAAGTGGAAGCAAGATAAGGAAGTGTGGAGAATCTTGAAGAAAGGTCATGTTCGTCGATATCTTTAGAGACTCCATGGTTTTGACACAAATGTATCCAAAGCCTTTGCTGATGGCTGGGATAAGGGCATAGTAAATATAGCAGGCAAATATTTTAGCCTCAGCCTCGAGGTCCTTTCTGATATTACTGGTCTCCTGCTGGATGGTCTGAAGTACTCAAAAGAGGTGAAGGTTGCCACCAGAGCTTATAAGAAATTTCCTGTTACCGATGAGGAGAGGGCTCTTCTGGTGAAAGGTAAGAAAGACTATGTTGATATGGATAATATTGATAAAATTTGGGGTTCTGTTATCAAAGTTATAATGGAATACTTCACTCTCGAGGGGAGATTCTCTAGCATCTACAATTATCATTTTTCCCTAGCTAATCACTTCAGACATGATATTCGCATTTATTTTCCCTATTTTCTCCTTTGTTCGCTTAACCAGAGCATTACTGACTATAGAGTGAAGAATTTCCCTATCCTCCATGTCGGGCTTATCCGCCTAATAGCTGATTATGCTAGAGACCACATTTTCGACCCTATCCCTGCCCAAATTAAAAAAAGGAAGAATGTCAGATCTCTGTCTAAGAATCCTAAATCTAAGAAAGCTTTTTTTCCCTCTGAGCCATCTTCCTCTAAGCCTCTGGAAGGGCCGAAGTATGATGAGCACCCTAGTGATGCCTCTGTTCCTGATAATAATGTCCTGGAACCCTCAGCTAGTCCTATCCTCCAGGAACCCGACGGTGCAAAGCTTATCCCCAAGGATACTGAGACTGAGGTTGACAAGAATATTCAGATGGATTCTAATGCTGAGCCTAATCCCACTACCCAGACCCCTGTGGTGAAGGATTCGGAGGATCCTAAAATCAATAATGCCAAGGACAACCCTAAGGAAAGTCAAGATAATCTGATTATTGGGGAAAAGCTTAACCCTGTTCTGGAGATTATTAATACTAAAGGAAACAAGAATACTGAGATTGAGGTTGAGAATGTTATCAATAAAGACAAAGAGACTGAAACAAATCTTATTGATAGTAATGCAGACAAATCAAGGGACAACAGTTTTAGGGTTCTGGGAGAGGAAAATTTGGATTCTCAGGATTCTCCCAGCTCTGAGAAGGAGAACAAGGAAGAAGATAGTGAGAGAACCCTTCATGGTAGAAAACCCCAGTCTCTTCAAAGAGAATTCAGAAGGATGGACTCACAGGTCAGAAGAACTATCATCATGACCCCCCTTGAGATTGCTAAAAATAAATCCATCTACAGTTATAATCTGGACAAATGGGTGTAGAGTGATTTGGTTGAGCTTAAGAACAGATGTATCAAATTGGAAAATAAGAGCTCTATGATCGAGGATACTATGTCTATTTTCAAAAAGGAGTTTCCTCATAATGCCAATGCCCGTGTGTTTGATTACGGTTCTGATATTGATGAAAAAATTAAAAAAGCTATCGAGATAGCTATGATACCTATCCAGAAGAAAATAAGCGGGAATGAGGAAATGTTAAAACATCTACTTAGTCTGGTGAACACAGGTATGAGGTCTACTCTGGAGAACTTGATTTCTCTGAGTAAATTATTGGAAGGAAACAAAGATACCATTGACCTTACCGATCCTACCTAGCAGATGGGACCTGGCACTCGTACTAGGTCAAAGATGCAGAAGGTTGATGATCAGGATATTCAGAAGCTGAAAGACAATGTGAAGACTATGCAGACTCAGCTGGAGGAATCCGAGAGCTTCCTGAAGACTTTGTCTTGACCTTGGTGCTGGTGGTTTTTTTTCTCTATTTTTCTTCCAGCGTCTTTTTTGTTTTTTGCTTAGTAGGTGCTTATTGTTGAATCTGGGAGTTGTCCCTTTGTAGCATGCTTCTTTCCTTGGGGCAACTTGTTGTTCTTTGGGTTTTCATGCCTATCTCTCTTCTCTTTTGTTAAATGGTTTTGGGGTCCCTTCAAAACCTATTTTTACTGTAATCAAAAACAAGTTTGGGAGTTTGATTCACTTAGAAAGTGAAGAGCATATCCCTATTGTTGTTCCTTGTTCAAAAAACCTCAAGCACACTTGTTCTTTTTCAACCCCTTGACAAGGGGGTTCTTAAAATTGAAGTGTTTGGTTAATTCCTTATCCCTTTATTTCTACCAAATTGAACTCACATGTTTGGCTTTTTAATCCATTTCACAAAGTGGAGAGCATATGCCTAATGTTTGTTCAATTTTGACAATAATAGGGTTTTTTCCTATTAAACTAGATTTAAAGAAAGCCACAATTTAATCAATGCAATCTTGATTTGAAAAATACCTTGTTTCGAAGCTAGCAAAGGCTAGGCGCATTTTTGATGTATTTTGGCTTTTTTTTCTACTCACCTAGTGACGATCATTCCCACTCTGACTTCTCCAACAAGTTAGTCAACACAACAAAGAAAAAGTGAAGAAAAACTTGCAAATCAAATTGATAAAATGCTCCTAAGTTCTTTTTTACCAAATTTTGCAAAATCAAGCTTAAAGAACTCAAAAAAATAAGAAATCAACTAAAGAGTAGGGAATTTATTTTTTTATGCAAAAAATACTTTTATATAGTGATCATACAAATTTCTTCTTCTTTTAAAATTTCCAAAATGTTAGATGCGTGAATTTCTTTAGAAAGATTATTTTGTACTCTTACCTCTTTGCTAGGCTTTGTCACTCTTTTCTCTGGTTTCTGTACTTTTGGATGATTTTTCATCTGTAGGAATAAAAAATATAGAGAGTTAGAACAGTGAACAAATCAATTAGAACTTGATAAAAAGTAATAAATTCTACGCGACATTTAACAGCTAATAAGCAAATTTTAACTGTTATAAAGCAGAATTTAAAACTTTAAAAGTGGCGACTAAACATTAGCACACAGCTCTAAAAAATCCACAGGCGGCACAGAATGCACAAATTGTGGTCAAAGAGTAATAGCACATGGCTTCAGAAACATCATAGGCAATCTTTTGTTGTTAACAGGTAGCCCTTTAAAGAACTAGGTGGCACAATTTATCTCATACGCGGACTAAGAATGAAAGACAGAAATAGAAGAAATTTGCATGCGGCTTTTGACTATTCACAAGCGGCTTTAGAATCTTCGTAGGTGGCTCTTTACCCTTTTTCTACAAAATGATCAAGAAAGTGAACCAAAACACACAAAAATATGATAAAAATGATTGAATTAAGGCCTAAAGCCCCACAGTGGGTGCCATTTGTGTGTGAGAAATTACACCTTCATGAAATTAATATTAACAACTACAATTCTATGGAAAGAAATAATAATTTAGCCTAAAGAATTGCAATTAAAATCCATGAAATCTCATGGCTCTCTAACTAAGCTTTGTTGAAAGAGCTCTCAGCCTCAATCTCTCTCAAGAAAAATCCTAGAATGAGAAATTGATACAAAAATACCTAAATCTAGCTCAAATTCTCAAGATATGTGTACTTTGCAACTCAAATGCTCATGATTATGCTCTTAAAATGATCAATTTTCTATGTAAATGCTCAATATGCTCTCAATTTCTCACAAATTGCCTATAGTAATGTGCTATGCATTCGAATTTTCTAGGATCCCTTATACTTACAAAATGGCTTGTATTTATAGCAAATTTCCAAGGGTAGGGGGCAGAGTGAATTGACCATGATTAAGCCTTGGTTAGGTGAAAGGCTTTGAGATGGTTTCAAATGGGGGGACAATTTAAATGGTTGTCCTCAAAGGGTGGGACAAGAAGATAATTTGAGTGATTGAGATTCAATTCTGAAAATGAGTGATTGAGATTCAAAGTTATGGGTGATCCATGTGCTTTGTGTTCTCAATTACTATTGGTTTCTCAAATTATGTTGAAAGATATTTAGGATCTATTTAATTCAATCAATTAATTAAATTATCCATGTAGGGGAATAGGTTGGATTTGATTTTTGGTTTAAAACTATACAATTAATTGATTAAAATCATTTATATAATTTTGATTGATCCCTTTTAGGCTGATATTTGATTATTTGATTTCATTATTAATTAATCCTTTGATTTTAATTTGATTTTGTCCAATTTCCTTGATAAATTTCCATTTGACTGATTTTGATGCATTTTGATGAGATTTAGGGAAATTGGCTGAGATTTGCACATTTGGATGATTAAGAAACACCTGGTCAATTTTAGGTGTCTACACCTCCTATTTGGGATGAACCTTTGGATAAAGACATTGATTTATCTCTTCCTTGTGAAGATGCTTTGATACAAGAGGGTGATTTATTAATGGATGACATATTCATACATGATGGTGACTCTTTTTCTAAAACACACTCCCCTTATGTGGACATTTTAGAGAAAGAAGATAACATTATCTATACATTACCTCTAATTGGGATTCCTTCTAGTGATGAGGTATTAGCGAAAAACAAAATGAATTCCCTTAATGCTCTCCCTCTTCATGATGATCCTATGGAGAATCAATCTCCTACCACATCTTCTCCTAGGATGTATTCCTTTCCTTCTTGTGAATCTATCGAACATACTAATGATGACATAGTGACTACTGAAGTTCCATTGAGTCCTTTTGATATGGCTTCTTTTTATGGTCCTAGTTATCATTTACTATTTGAACAAGGATTCCATGATCAAGGATGTGGTAAACATAAACAGGGAATTCAAATGCCCTTACAGAAGGGGGGGCATGGGCATTCTTATGGATTGGGATTTAATCCTCAACAACATAGAAATGTTACTAACATCTCAAATAACATTTCAACACATGTTGACCCTATGAAGGAATTTGACCAAGAGTTTGTTCTGCCTAAACTCCTTCATGCTAAGATGATTACTAGACCTAAACACAAAAAGAAATGTAGTCTATACTTGAAGATTCTTCCTTTTTGTTTCTATCATAGATTTCATGATCACTCTAATGAATGTCAAGCTTTACATTATAAGATTAGACAGCTCATTGATAGTAAAATTATATCATGTGGCAATGAATTGTATTTCAATCCTATTTTCTCTAAATAACATTTTTGTTCCTATTATGGAACTCCATATTATGTAAACAATGTTAGCCTAATCTTTGGGGGCTCATTGTATTTCATAGCGTTGTGAGTGATATAATAGGTCCCCTTTCATCCTTGTTCCTATGCTTGGGGGGCAAGGATGTCATCTCCTTCTTTTCCATCTTTCTGGGATTCACTTTTCCCTTGGTTAAGTAGTATCTATCTATTATGTGATATCCAACAAACATGAAAATTTTGGTTTGCATTGAGGATCTATGTCCTTGATTATAACCTATTTTGTTGTTTGACATTCAGTTTCCATGGTTGATAAATCTCTCACCTTGGAAATTGCATTGTGTGTTATCCCTCATAAGGGTTACTTTTTCACTTCTCACACGATATCTCTTTGCTACAATATCTCTTGATATAATTTGATATATCCCTTGCTTTCACCCCTGGGGGGCTAGGCATTTTCCTTCTTCCTCTATCTAAGGATCTACATTCCTTAGCTTAGTGGCATTTGTTTATCATATAACATTATTTCCTTATAAAGATGTATGTTTTTTTACTATGGATACCCTCTTATATGGGAGGTGATTGTCCTAGGTCATCACCTCTTCTTTATTTTGCAAAATATGCTCTTGATAAACTCTTTCCCTTGCTTTGGTTAAGATTTTGACTCCTTCATTCCAAGATTCCTCTTCCTCTTCATCGTAGGGGGCTAGATGATTGAATCTTGGGTCCTTCTTTTCTTTAGAAGATGACATTTTATCCTAGGCACTCCTCTATGGTGGGGTTCTTTATGATAAGATCTCTTCCTCCTTGAGGATCCTTTTTCCATATGCGACATATCCATCTCATGATTATCTATGTTCTTAGAGGTAAGGGTCAATACTCTTTGCTAAGGATGTAGTGTATATTGTTGTTAAACTAGATAAGGAGGGGGGCATTATTAGAATAGTCCCAAAGGATAACTGAGAGGGGGGGGGGTGAATCAGTTATCAATAACTT
>MU224129.1:2716912-2746123 GCA_018584345.1 Thuja plicata | reverse complement strand
TGAGAGGGGGGGGGGGTGAATTAGTTATCAATAACTTTAATTCTTTTTCTTCTTTAACTTCATAATACAACAAAGTAAATGCTTAATTAGATAACACAGTACACAACCCACAATTTGATTACAGGGAAACCAAATGGTAAAAACCTCAGTGGGAATTAGCACCCATAATGAACTATACTTGTTTATAGTAATCCCTATTAGAAGATATCTCAACCCTATTAGGAGTTTTACTTTACAATGCAATAAGTATAGTGACCTGGTTAAGGGTCGGACCCTATTAGGAGTCTTTTACAAATAACCATGTTAGGGGTGGTGGACTCACTGGCCAAAATCTCACTGCTTGATGGTGAAGGCTACAACCTTCTATATAATAGATATGCACTATATCTGATGATGAACTATAGAGTAGACCTGCTGTCTTGATCAGTTCCAGTGTATTACAATCTTTCACTTCTTCTTCACATAGACTCTTGATGAATGAACCAACTCTGATAATCTGCTCTGTACATCTTTCCTCTCTTTTCGTATCATTCACACTTAGCATGTCACCTTTGACTTTCTATAAGTATCTTCCTCAAAGTATGAGATCATGGGACTTGTAAGACAACTCTTCATAACATCCTTGTCGGCTCTACTAAGCACACAATCATTATTACAACCACACAAGTATAAATTTAATAGACGCGACGCTTCACTAAGTCGGCCTCACCAATTTAACTCTAACTTTGAAATATTCTTGAAACATGTTTGGTGCCTTTAGATGAATATCATCAACTCACAACTAAACATGAATATACACATGCATATCCTGAAGATAGGTGCAACTCAAGAAACACGTTATATACGTCAGCCCTAAACAGTTACACTTCCAGAACTGTAACTGTCAATAACAGAATTACATAACGTTACTGAAACATCATATCTGGATCTGTGTGTATGAACATAACATAATAAACATGTCAACAACATGTATCTATCCACGTAAGTCTTCATATCATCATTCTGATAAGTACATGCAAAATTACTACTGTGTATTATATGTTGTCATCAATGACAAACATATAATCAATCAACTGCTCAGAATCAAATCTCCAACAGGCATATATAGGGTCTCCTTTATACTATATTTTACATTTACATTTTACAACATGCTAAATCCTCGAAAGGTAACACACATAAGTTGCTAAATCCTGAAGAGACACACATTTTTGTTTTTGCTAAATCCTCAAAAGGTAATGCACATAAGTTGCTAAATCCTAAAGAGATACGCATTTTTTTAATTTTAAAATATGCTAAATCCTTGAAAGGTAATGCACATAACTTGCTAAATCCTGAAAAGACACGCATTTTATAATTTCCATAGTGATACAAGAATGTGGATCTATGGTCAATATTTTAAAAGCCATCAGAAGACACATTACAATTACAAAGCACCGTTTATGGGTGAACCTATTGGGCTCTCCCTCCTTGGTGATTCATGGTAAGGTGGGAATCTTACTAGGAAACGCAATCACTATCTCATTTCTCTCTTTTCGCTTTCATGCTAGTAGAATTAGATCATGAAGCTATGTTATCTGTAGTGTTGATCTTGTCTTAAGTAATCATATATGTTTTCTATGATTGATTGCTCCTTACTTCCATGTCTTTATGCATGTATGTTGAGTTATAATCCTTGGTCTAGGGACTCATGTCCTTGACTTAGTGATGTTCAACCTCGTTGCAATCGACTAGATTCTTTCTTCTAACTTTACCGCGAGTATGTTCGATTTCCATATTCCCGCTAAAGTGGGGGTTTAATGTATCATATTAAAATGGAAGCACTTCCATGTTAAGAATGTTTATCCCTCCTTAGGGGATTTTTTTTACCACCATCATATTGTCCCCTCATTTATGCATCCTCTCTTACTTTTGTGTCTGTTTAGGACCCTGATTGGGTCTCTCCAGGCACCTCCCATCCCATCTGGCATGTTTTCCAAGGGTTCTGACCCCCTGGGTCAAGGTCAACCTCAAAATTGACCTAGGTCAAGGATGACCTTGACCTTGACCTGGGTCCCCCTTTCAAATCTAGAAGTCTGTCAGTTGTCGGAGGTCATCAAAAATTCATTTTCCTGCTTTCGGGTCAGCTATTTTGGGTTCCGAAGTTGCAAATCCTAAATTATATTTAATATAGGTCCTATTCTAGGGGCATGGGTCTAATTGGAATTTAATTCCCCTACATTGGCCTCTCTAGAATATCTTTCCCTAGTTTCATATAAAAGGAAGCTTTCTCCTCTCATTTTCTCTAGCCACAAGATCCATCAACTAAGTGAAATTTAGCAAGGAGTCATCAAGAAAAATATTCAAGCCTCCATTGTTCTACATGTTTTCAAGATTTCAAAGTTTTCAAGTCTTCCTCTCAAGCATTCAAGTTCTCCATTGAAGATGAAGGATTCAATATTTCAAGCCTTTGAAGGATTTGGTTCAAGCATTCAAGATTCATCATTCAAAATCCTAGATCTATCCATCATGGTGGAGTGATCTTCCTTCAAGATCCTTTGTGAATCCTCAAGACTCATTCATTCTCCCTTCAAGGTGGATTCCAAGAATACAATCATGGAGGTTTATGGGTTTCTAATTGAGTCCAAGATTTCATATTTGCATACTTACTTACATTTGAAATACAATTGCATATCTATTGAATATCATAGCTTCATTATTAGATTTACTTCTACTACTTGCAAGCATTCTTTATTTCAAATATATATTTGAGATTAATTCCAAAATCAAGGTTTGAATAAGGAAAAACCCTTCCCCTACAAAAAAACCCCTTTTTCTTGGAGGTACAAGTTTGGAATAGTAGATCGAGATGGAGATTCGGATACCCTTTTTGGCAAACTTTCAGGATCCAAAAATAGAATTTTAGTCTGAGACATTGTAAGTTGATTGTGACCTTGGGTGCAATCAAAAATTCTAGCAAATGGTGACATTGACTTGAGGGTACAAATCAAAATTGTCTCAGAATAGAAAAATATTTTTGGGTTTTGTTCGTCTCTGCATTTCTATTCCAGATATGGTATCATAGTTTCTAGAAACTCAACACAGGCTTCAGAAAACAACATTATTTGATCTGCAATTTTTCAAGGTTAGTGCATTTCTCCTATTCAATTCAATTAAGGTTTTCAATATATCTAAATCTAAAATAAAAATTCAAATTAATCAAATCAATCAAACACAGGTACTTAAGATCTTCCTTATTCTTATTTCTAAATGATTGATTCATTTATGCATTGATCTGTCCTCTTGGGTTAATCAACTTGGATCTTTCATTTACATATCTAAGGATAGAAGGAAAGCATCTTATTTACCCCCATAACCATATTCAAATGTAATATATAGACATGTATACCATTTCTTATGTTACAGTTGCAAACAATAAATGAAGGCATACCTAGAGTGTAATCATGAATAAATGCCCAAATTTGGAAAGATTGGATGATGTGTGCAAAGTGAAAAGTATTGGGTGGCATAATAATCATGGGACGCGTAAGTGAAAATGGAAGAAAAGTTTGATGGGATGTGATGGGATGGTAAATTTATTGCAGAGAGAGAGATTTTCATGGGAAACCAAAATTTTATTATGACTGATGTGCGGTGAAGTTAAAGAGATGTGCGGTGAAGTTAAAGAGATGAGCGGAGTGAAAATTTGCCCCACTTGGCTGTAGGATTTTCTTCAGCTAGAGGAGGTCTATTGGCTGCTAGAGTGTCTTCAGCTGGAGGAGGTCTAGTGTTTTCAAATTGTGGCAGGAACTCTTCTTTAGTAGTGGGTTTATGGTACAGACAAAGTTTGTGACCATTGACCAATATCTTGAAGCAGACAAGGTCAATTGTAGACAACTGGACTGCACCATTAGAAAACACTTTGTGAACCTCATAAGGGCCTAGCCAATGATTTGTAATCTTACCTTGGTTCTCTTGAAATCAGGAGTCATATAGAAGTGCCCAGTCACCAAGAACAAACCGTTTATTGTGTATGTGTGCATCATGCCATTTCTTGTGTTGAAGCTGTATCAATTTTGTATTCTACACAACTTCCTTGTGTATCTCATCCAGATGATTAAGCTGCAGGAGCCTCTCTTATTCTGCTACAGGAATATTTAATGTGATTTTTAATGTTGTGCGTAAAGTTTTATGCTCAAACTCAATGGGCATTACAGCTGTCTTTCCATACACCAATTCAAAAGGTGTAAATCATGTTGGGATTTTCAATGTGGTGTGGTAGGTCCACATGGCTTCCTATAAGTGGCTACTCTAGTCTATTTTGTGCAACTAAACTATCTTAGTGAGGATGGCCTCTATTTCCTATTTGGTTATTTCGGCTTGACCATTCTCCTCGGGATGATATGGACTAGATTTCCTGTGGCGAATATTGTATTCCTCCATTAGGGCAATGATCATATTTTAAGTGAAGTCAGCCCCCTAGTCTATGACTAGTTCCCATTGAACACCATATTGGTAAATATTTCCTCATATAAAAACTATGCAACCCTATTATCCCTTGCATGCTTCATAGCCCTTACTTCCACCCATTTAGTAACATAGTTAGTACAAACCAAAATGTAAGAATTGTCAATTGATGGGGGATTATTTGGTCCCACAAAATATATTCCCCGTTTATCAAATTGAGTGACTATTACCTAGGAAACAGAGGCATTTCATCTGATTTTGTGGGGTGGCTCATACGCTGACATCTATCACACTTGTGAGTGTAATTGGTTGCATCTTTGTAGAGAGTGGGCCAGTAATAGCAAGCATTGAGTATCTTCATGGCTGTACATTTGGTAGAAAAATGGCCACCACAGGGTTCATCATGGAAGGCATGGAGTATATCATAGGTCTTGTCCTCTCAGATACACCTTCTCAGAATCTGATTAGGGCCAGTGTAGAAGAGACAGTCCACCAACCAAGAAAAATTGAAAGTCTTTTCAATTAATAGCCTTTTTTCCTTGGAAGAGAAATGTGGTGGTACCTTTTGAGTAACCAAATAATTGGCGATGTCGGCATACCAAGGTGTATGAGTGGAAATAGAAAATAGGTGTTCATCTAGAAAATTGTCATTTATGACCTATGGGTCATCAGCATTCTGTAATCTAGAGAGGAAATCAGCCACTACATTGGTTTTGCCCAGTTTATCCACTATCACGATGTCAAATTCTTGTAGCAAAAGGAGCCATCGGGCAAGCCTGCCAGAAATAGCGGGCTTGTTTACCAAATACTTGATGGTTGCATGGTCAGTATGCACAAATATTGGGTAACTGGTTATAAAGTGGTGAAACTTACTTAGTGCATAAATTACAGCTAGGAGTTCATTTTTAGATATTGTGTAGTTCAACTATGCATCCTGTAGATTCTTACTAATGAAGTAAATGGCATGCTCTACTGGCCCATCTTTTTGGCTAGGAACAACACCCACAACATGGTCAGAAGCATCTATGTGGATGTGGAAAGGTAATTCCCAATTAGGTCCTCTGAGAACTGGTTCCTGTGTTAGTACCTTCTTTAGCTATAGGAAGGATTCTTCACAAGAGTTTGTCCAAATAAAATTTGAATCCTTTATGAGTAGGGAGTACATGGGCCCAATTAATTTGTTGAAATCATTTATGAATCGCCAGTAGTAACCAGCATATCCCAGAAAGCTATAGACATCCTTCTACTTGGTTGCAGTAGGGAGGATCATGATGACTTCAATTCTCATTGGATTCACTTGTATTCCCTTGACAAAGATGTAGTGGCCTAACACCACACCTTCTTACATCATCATGAAGAATTTCTCACTATTGAGGGACAAATTAAGTTCCTTACACCTGGAAAGAACTCTACCCAAATTCACTAATTCTTCCTCATAGGTTTCCCTATAAGTTTTGAAGTCGTCCATGTAGATTTCCATGCAATCATGGGAGATATCAGCAAAAATGTTGATAATTGCACGCTAGAATGTGGGTGGGGCATTACAGAGGCCAAAAGGCAGTACAGAGTAAGAAAACGTTCCCCAAGGGAAAGTGAGGGTTATTTTCTCCTGATCTTCAAGAAGGATCCTAATCTAGTTGTAGCCACTATAGCCATCTAGAAAAGAGAAATAATGCTTTCCTATGAGGGAATCTAGGACTTGGTCTATAAAGGGCAAGGGAAAATGGTCCTTTTTGGTGGCATTGTTAAGTTCCCTATAGTCAACACATATGCACCACTTTCCTCATTTCTTTGGGATAATAAATAAAGGTGAGACCAACTGGCTATCAGAGATTGGGTAGATAAAACCAACATTCAATAAATTTTGTAATTATGTCTTGACAATTTCTCTTAACGCAAGGTTTATGCGCCGTTGGAATTGTTTGACAGGATGTTTGTCTTCTGTTAGGAAGATTCGGTGTGTACACAGTTTGGGGTCCAAACCAGTCATGTAAGAATAATCTTAGGAAAAAGTTGTGGCATGGCTTTTCAGCAAAGTGCTCAATAATATATGTTGTTGGTCTGTGAGTTGGCTATTAATATGTAGGAAACGATTAGGGGAGACTTCCAACTACTTTGTGAGTTTTACCATAAATGCATCTATTAATGGAGGTGCTTGGACCTCATGGGAAAGAAGTTGATGGTAGAGGTGCTCAGCTACAGGAGAGGAAGGTGTCGGACAATCAGGGTATAAATCTTACAGTGAGCACCTATGGGGATTGAGATAGTTAAGGGATGATGAATCATGACCATACTAGTTTTGCAGATTGTTGGTGATTACGGTATCCTCTTCCTGTAGTTGTAGGAATGGGTCCCTTTTTAACATCATGATTTGGGCTACTAAATTGACTACTTCAGCCTCTTCTCCAATGTCAAGCCATATTGGTGAGGCAAAATTCATTTGTGGTTAAGCTGGCAGATATAAAGCTAATGTCTTAGTATCTTGACCATTAGAAATGGTCATACCGCCATATTGGCATCTGATAAAGGCATTAGCAATAGCTAGCCAGGGTCGACCGAGAATTATAGGATAGCCTCCTAATGTGGCTTTAGGTGAGAGGATCATAAAGTCGGCAAGGTAAGGCCAGTTTTCAAGAACAACAACTATATCCTCCACTACCCCATCAGGTTTCACTATGGAACTGTCTGCAAGCTACAGGATAGTTGGTGTTTCCCAGAGGGTGGTGATGTGAATTTGTTGCATGATATCTTTTTTCATGACATTTATGACAGTGCCTAAGTCATTTAGAGCATTTTTTATGGCTGTCCCATTTATAATGACTTCAACAACTAGGCTACCGGAATCAAAATACTTGGGAACCACTATCTTGTTGAGCATGATATCAGCAAGTTTACCCAGGATATGGACGGTCTGTGGGTCCTTCCACTTACAACTAGGCTTTTAAAATCAAGCCTCCTTGATAGCCTTCACATATGTGGGTACATCCTTTAGGGCCTGTTTGTTTCCTGGAATATGACAGGTGTCGGAATTATCTAATTCTGGATAAAGCCAAATTCCATGTTTGGGTCCTTGGAAAAAAATGGAATTGGAATTTCAAAATTCTCATTTTGCCCCCAAAATGGGAATATCATCTTCCACCTAAATAGGTGGAATTGGAATTTCAAAATAAGTGGAATGGGAATTCCAATTTTTAGAAAACTAAATTTAATATTTCGTGGGATCTATGACTATAAAGATGTATATTATATTGCTATATGGATGTATATATATACATGTGTGTATATACACATGTGTGTATATATACACATGTGTGTATATATACATACATGTATGTGTGTATATACACATATATGTGTATATATACATACATGTATGTGTGTATATATACACACATGTATGGTGTGTTTATATGTGTCTATATACACATGTGTGTATATGTCTATATATATACACACATGTATGGTGTGTGTATATATACACAAATGTGTGTATGTGTGTGTATATATACACATGTGTGTATGTGTATACATGGATACACACTTGTATGTGTATATGTATGGTGTGTATATAATGTGTGTATATATACACACATGTATGTGTGCATATATACACACTTGTGTATATGTGTGTATATATACATAAATGTGTGTATATGTATATACACACATATGTGTATGTGTGCATATATATATATGTGTGTGTGTGTGTATGTGTATACATGGATACACACTTGTATGTGTATATACACACATGTGTGTATACACACACACAAAATAAAGAATTAAAATTCCTTATGCATCTTCTCATTCATCTTCCGGGTGAACCAAACGAGTCAGACCATATTCTGGATTTCATTTTGAGGATAAGCATCTTCCTGAATTAACCATATCCAGGATATGGTATTCCAGTACCCAAACTAGCCCTTATTGCCTGGAACAATAGAATCTGAACATTGATGTTCTTTAATTGATCTAGGATGTCGAAGGTTGCCTCTTCCTTAGGGTTAGAGTTGTCAACTCGCAACCTTTGTGGGAAGGGATGTTGACCTAGTTTCATTGGTGCTGGTAATACCGTTGGACCTATTGGAGTATAATCTAGCATGGTTTGAGGTAGGGGCTCCTCTGGGGTTACTTCAATTATGATAGGAGGTGTGGGCAGAGTTGTGCCAGACCGTAAATGAATGTCATTGATTATGTATGCAGGGTACTGGTTTGGATCTACTAAATAGACATTTTGTTAAGGTGTTGGTGGTCTATTATTGGGATTTGGTTGAGGTTGTGTAGGGAGTTGAGTAGGATTAGGGGGTGCTACCGTGGCTGTAGGAGGTGGCAGAAGGGCTTGCTATTGTGGCTGTTGTGGTGGTTGCAGGAGTCTGTGCTGCTAGTTTGGCCATTGCTGACCTCTACGCCATTGAGGGTTTTGTTGCCAATTCACTTAGGGTTTTTTCCAATTCCCTTAGGGTTGTTTCCAATTCCCTTGGGTTTGTTACCATTGAGGACTTGGGAAAGGTTGCCACTGAGTTTGAGGATTAGTCCAAGGAGGGTAATGATTATTCATAGGTTGTTGCCATTGACTACCATAAAATGGACCAGTAAAAGTTAGCAGGTCTTAAGGAATACCTTATCTTTGAGCCCATGGTTGTCATTGTGCAATGAAGAACACTTTCTCACCATCCCCTTCAATTGGCTTGTAATTAGTGGGTAGCTGCACATTCTCCATGTTGGCAACCAATTTGCAATGACAATCTCTCTTCCTCTGTCTACAATGTGGAGAGAACTCTGCTAGCATAGCTTCGGCCTCCTCATGTTTCTTTTTTGCCTACAGTGTGTCCAACTGGGTGGCCATGTTATTGATAATTTCTTGCTTAAAGTCAAACAAAAAATGTTTGATTTATTCCCTTGAGGCTCCAGTACCCATAGTTTTTCCTGAGGTGGCTCTATATCCTCTGCCCTTCTTCATCAAATCTCTTGAGTAATTAAGGTAGACTTTCTTGATATCACCCCATGTGGATTGGGTGATATCCCCTCTGGTCATAAGATCCAAAGCCTTAGTGCATCCTTCATTTATGCCCCTTAGAAATAGAATTTTTTGAGACTCCTCATTCAGCTGATGATGAGTATTTTTCTGCAGGCTGAACAAGAATATCGACACATAATCCTCTAAGATTTCATCCTCCTCCTGGGTCATTTTGAAGATGTCATCCCATCTCATATCATTTCCCCTACAATATTCTTTGTATTTCTCAGGGAACATTACCTTCATTTTATCCCAATTATGAACAACATCCTGACCTAAGCCCATAAACTATCTTAATGCAGACTCTTTAAGGGTTGTAGGGAACAATTTGAGCCTATGGGCATCCATGGTGTAGTCGTAACTATGGCAGAGGATGTCAAACTCAAAGAGAAAGGTAAATGGGTCTTTGGTCACTAGTCCATAAAATTTGGGAAGAGCTGATGAAGGAATATTCTTGAGGTTATTGTTATCATGCTGATCAGTAATGGGAAATGGAAAGGTAGGGGGATTCATCATCCTGGGAAGATAGTGAGGAAGACCCTAGGGTTCATAAATGACTAGAGGTAGTGGATTTTCTTCTTGATTGTCCAGGTTTTGGATTCTGAGATTGGCTAAGGCTTCTACAAATGGATTAAACTATAGTTCTCTTTCTAGAATTGGAAAGTTCAGCGCATCACCTTCTGAAGATGATTATGATGATTCAGAAAAAGGAAGGTTGACAATTGCATCAACAAACTGACCCTCCTCTTCGTCTTTGTCTAGTACAAAGATGTCTCCTAAATGGTTATTGGGGTAGTTAGGTAAGTACCTTACTAGAGCGTCTCGTCTTCTTCTATGCATACAGGTAAGTGAAAAATTTCAGCAGTGGAGTGGAAGACTTTTTGATAGCAAACCCTATTTAAAAAAGGATGTACATGCTAGAGTTGAAATCTATTAATGGCTGAGGAAAAAAAACTTGTCTTGAAACCGCCCCTGGCAACGGCGCCAAAAATGATCGGTTCTATTTAAGGTATCAAATACTAGGCAAGTACCATAACTTAGGGATTGGACATCTGACCAAGCAGCTATCCTCCTTTCTAGAAACTCATTTAATTTATCAATCTAGGGACATGTTACTTGAAACAGGTTAGCAAAGTATATGCACCAAGGATTTTAACTCCGACCACATTATGGCTGTAGGAAGTAAATTAATTTTGAAGAAAAACTATTTTAAAGCTAGAAATAATTCTAGAAAGAAAATGTGGAAGTGAAAGTACTTGAAGGAATACTATAACTTGAAAAGACTGGAAAACATAATCATAGTATTTCAACAGCTCTGTCTCTTTGGCTGCAGGAAGTTCTGGACTACCCTGCAGCTTGTGGCTGCAAGAATTGTATTGAAACCAGAGTTATAAAACCAAGATGCAAGGAATTTAAACTATATGCAAAATATCTAGCTAACCTAGATTCCTCACCAAGTGGGACCCCTTGAGTGAGTATCCAAACTTAATTATACTGAATTGTAGATTTAAAACTTCATTTTCTATTGCTCAAATATGTATTACAAATTCAACTATAAAGAAAATAGAATGTAAACTATATCTGATAATGCCCTCCTTCTCACACAGGAGCGGGGATTTATTTAAAGGAAAAACATCTAACTTCTATCTAGTCACACCATAAAGATAGGTGGAGATTTTATTACAACCCTACTAAACATGAAAGAAAACTACAAAACTGGAGATTAAATCGATCCATGAAAGAGGAAGGAAATGCTTTTGACAACAAATACAACTTCCTAATCTTCCCTAGATTTCCTCTGAGAATTTATTATGATGCCCAGTCCTTGCTTTCTTGTTGCCACCTTGATCATCCTAAATCCATCTGCACTGCGCCTGAGGTTTCCCCATATGCATCTGTTGTATGATCAGGTCGAGCATCCAAAACATGTGTGCATTTTTACCTGGTCCAGGTAATGGTTGCTACTTTGGTGCACTACACTCCATATGTCAGAGTCATTTATGATAAAAAACATAAAGATACGCATTCATCATTCATTTTTAAACAATAGATTTATTTCAAAAAGACATAACTATATTTCCAAAATAAGTAATCTAGTATCTTCATCTAGGCGTAGCATGTTTTAAGTATTTCCAATCACAAAATAAGTTCGGTGGCATTATATCACATAGCAGCAGTTATATGTAAAAAGTATCTGGAAAAGCATAATAAACATAATAAAAACATAGAAAAGATCCTAGCAAAAGTATGTCCTAGGGATTCTATAGCATGGCATTAATATGCCCTATCAATCACCCTACATAAACTCCAATTATTTCAGCTTGTGATCAATGGTGTACCTCTCTAGAGTTTGTAACCACTGCATACCCAAAATAGCATCCAAACTATCTAAATCAATGACATAAAAGTCTACCTCTAGAAGGTAATATCCAAAGTGAATTGGGAGACCATAGATATTCCCTCTATAGATCAACAAGTCCCCTCCTGCCACCTTGACCTCAAACTCTTAAATGCCATCCACCTATAACCTCCTCCTGGAGATCATACCAGTGTTGATAAAATTATGTGTAGCACCTGTATCTAAAAGGAAAACAATCCTCTGTGCTCTAACCACTCCCTTCAAATGGAAAGGGTGACATGTAGGAATCCCTGAAAGGGATTCTAAAGTAACTGGGGGATGCTCATGGGGGGATTTCTTCTTTTTTCCTTCTACTGATTTCTCTATCTAAGCCTCCTTGTCTTTTTCATCCTCATCATTGCCCTCATACTAATCATACTCACCATTAGAAGCCACGTCAATATAATGTATTTTTCCTTTCCCAAGGCACCTATGATCTGGAGTCCAAGGCTCCCTGCAAGTAAAGCATAAATTCCTCCTCCTCAACTCATTTCTAGTCTCAATATCCAGCCTAGGAGGCACACTCTTATTCTAATTTTTATTATTTTGGAATGAAGAGGATCCCTTAAAAGTTTTCTTAGGTGGTTGTAATATGGAGGAAGGCAAATCTAAATCATGTGCTAACTTAATAGCGTCATCCAAGGTATCTGGATTGAGAACTCAAACTAGTCCTCCAAATTTATCCTGAAAGCCCTCAATAAACAACATTACCTTTCTCTTCTTAGACATATCCAGAACCATAATGGAGATACTCTAAAACTCATAAATGTAATTCTCTAATAACCCACTCTGTTTTAGTTGAGCTAACTCTCTATAGTAGACCTCTATGTCCTTCCTATCAAAATAGGTGATTAATCTTGTACTGAAGGTCTCATAGGAAGTAATCAATATGTGATCATGGGTGACAAGATCATGATGCCACCAATCATATGAAGCTCCCTCTAAATGCATAGTGGAAAATTAAATGCCTCGGTCTCTGACATGGGTTTGAGAGTCAAGAAAGTATCTAGCTTGTGAATCCAAGCTCTAGCAGATGTCCTATCGCTGTCATCAAATATAAGGAGGGTCAACTTATTCATAGCATGCTTTAAGTCCCTTTTATGACCTTTGGGTCTTCTATCTTGTTGGGTCCTGCCAAACTCTCTCTTATGAACCATGTACTAGGGAAAAGTCAAATCTGCTTTGACATTGTATGACAATATATAACACTCACCATGCATGGTCATCACATTCTCTGGGAGAATGCCTGTTACCTCTAGGGGTGCTACCTCTTCCCCTTCATTATTATCTACAAATTTAGGCATAAGGGGCCTATCAGACATACGAGTGGTGGCCCTAGTTGCCCTAGGTGATCCTGCTACACTGTCTCCACCACTGTGATGTCTAGTGGGCCTCCTGGCTGTGACTAACAGCTACTGGATAACCCCTAAAAGCTGGTGTAGTACATCAGCAATATGGTCCTATCCATCTCGTATTTGTCTTAGTGTTTCCCTGGCCTCTCTATCTGTCTCATCATTCATTTTCCTACCCAGGATGACCTGTTCCAAAACAAACTCCTCATCTTTTATATGACTATTCTCAATATCAACCTGTACGGGAGAATATATGTGTTCTTGCTCAACCCTGTTATGTCTAAATCCGGGTGTCCTATGCCTGCTATGCATACCTGGCTAACATAGCTACTGTTGAACTAAACTATAAATTTGATAATAATAGTCCTACTAGGATGGAAAGATCAAGGCTCTAATACCACTGTAATGATCCTTAACTGGTTTTTTATGATAAAGACTGCAAGCACTCTAATTTTTGGGAGTCGGTGTTGTTTTAAAATTATGCAAGCCATATGTGTATCTTTGTTGTTTTAATTAATCAATGAAGGAGAGGAATACACTATA
The DNA here is from genome assembly GCA_018584345.1 of Thuja plicata. Lineage (NCBI taxonomy): Eukaryota > Viridiplantae > Streptophyta > Pinopsida > Cupressales > Cupressaceae > Thuja > Thuja plicata. The sequence continues at coordinate 2,732,370 of MU224129.1, read as the reverse complement.
CAAAATTTTTTATCCCACAAATGCAGAAGATTCTTTTATCAAAAGAGTTAAATTAAATATTAAGATAGTCTTGCGTGCATTACAAACCAAGCTATCATTAACTTTGATACTCAGAATTAGATACAATTAGAAATGTTCAAAACTATGGTTGTATGTATCCAGATGGATAGACTAATAGGTGTGCACCTTTTAATATCCTGCGATAAGGCTCTAGCAGTATTTGGTGTAATGAGGAGTGCCTCCTTGTCTATCTTTGTCTCATCCTTCTTCCCACCACACGCAGCCATGATATCATTTTATTTTTACAGCGTGGTTACTTTTTGCAGGGCCACACCTACTTTCTCTTAAGACTTTCCACCCACGGTGGTTGCTTTTTATCTACCACTCGAACTAGCCACGACTTCTCTACTCTGCCCGATGTGAAGGTGCGGGTGATGGTAGGTGAGTTATAGCTCGCGTACTACCTCTACCAATGTGTACATGTAGTACCAAATACAATATGTAGACCTCATGTTTCCAGTCAGCTGCTTATAAAGTATTGCCACTTGCTTTTCCAGCCACGCACAATCCCAATCGAGCCTATCACCACACGGTCTCACTGCCACTTGACACTCATGTCAATGAAGGTGTAACTCTATAAATTTTGATTCCAAGCCACACTGTAATAGATGGTTTATGAAAACATTATATATTCTCACCAAAGAAGACTCACAGTGCTCCATATTTTTGTTCTTGGCTAACCAACCACTGCTATGGCAATATGGAAATAGCTCTATAAATCGATATGATGATTCAGAGATATTAGTTTCTCTACTTATACATTAAACTTCAATATGAAATATGTAGTGATTCCACCTTGTTGAAATGTTGGGGACCTTTCAAATTTTCCTTAAGGGTTTGCATCCTCAAGAAAGATATAACCAATCACAAATGCAACTAGAATTTGAATTCTTTGTTTATAATATTTCCTGGTGCTTTTCCCAATAAAACCTTTTTTCTTTAAAAACCTCGAAGTGAGGGAAAAATCCACAACTTAAGAAATATGGGATAAAAGTGCTCACTTAAGTTAATTTAAGTCACTTTTATAAAATAAAGTGACTTAAATACATAGAGTGACTTTATAATATCCTTTTATAAAGTAAAGTGACTTTACTTTATAAAATGAGCCCTAATAATAAATGCTCGCCCATGCAAGCTTGTGACTGGCTGACATCCTCTAAATAAATCCCTTAGCCCTTCCAGATGGGGGACATAGACTAACCAGGCACCATAACGGCCTATTGCGGGGTTGGGGAGATTACATTTACCCCTCAACATAGTTAGTGATAGTGATACTAAGTTTGTGAGATATTTTTGGCGAGCCCTTTGGAAGAGACTTAGTACCCAATTATCTTTTTCATTTGCATACCATCCCCAATCTGATTGAAAAATAAAATGGTAAAAAATTCATTAGGTAATGTATTAAGGAGCCTTACAAAATAGCATGGACAAACCTGGGATTTGATCATTGGGAAAGAAAAATATACCTATAATGATTCAGTGAATAGAAGTACAGGCAGGAGTCCATTTGAAATTGTATATGTGTATCATCCTAGAGGTATAATGGAGATGAGAGGTCTCATTTCATTGGATCCTAGAAGTGCATAAGGGGAAAAATTGCATAGAACATGAAATAGATACATGCACATGTGAGAAAGACTCTGCAACAAAGTTCATAAAAGCATAAAGATCATGTTGATGAGACAAGAAGGGATGTACATTATAATGTAGATGACTTGGTTATGGCTTACTTGAGGAAAGAAAGATTACATAAGGGGAAACCTAGTAAACTCCTAATGAATAAATTAGTACCCCTTAAAGTTGCTCACAAATATAGTACTAATATCTATGAAGTGGAATTGTCACCTAATCTTGGCATTTAACCCATATTTAATGTCAATGATTTATACCCCTACAAAGGTACTCAGCCAAACCAAAGTCCTCCTGAAGTCATTGAAGCAAGTGAAGAAGATTGGGTCCAAGACTTACCTCGTAGTCAACTTGTGAAGTTGGGAAGTATACTTCATACCAAATTAATTAAGAAGACAAGGAAAGGAGTCTACAAAGAATATCTGGTGAAGTGGGAAGGGTTACTAGAATTAGATGTTATGTGGATGTCAAAGTTAGCAATCTTGCAACATGGTACTACTATCGAGGACCTTCTAAATCAAGAGACTTGAGTTTTCTTGTACCCCGAGAGTATGGTGCAAGGGCACAAGTGTTTCTTAATCCATAGTCATATTTTTAAAGCCTTTAAGAAAATCCAGTATAGTATGGTGTTGGATAACCTATAACGTTCATCTTTTTTGTTGTGTAATGGAATAAGCTATTGGGAAATGTTATAAGCCCTAGTGCAGTCTTGTTTGGTCCTGTGTGTCCAAGGTCTAGGAGGACACCTAAGTTGTTTAGGGATCATTTTTAAGTGTTTATTGGAGGTTAGGATCTCATCGATTCCAAAATCTTGTTCAAATTTGAAAAGTTACACTTTGCAACTTTGTAAATTTTTGTCAGCAACTTTTCCAAATTGCGCTTGACAGTTCCATGGATCATTGAAGGTGGTTGGAAATTCTCCAAAGAAGTTTAAAATTCCTTGGAACCAATTTTCAGAGGTTGTTGATAGTTTGGGAATGAAAAGTTAAGTTTTTCTCTCCAATTACTATGTTTTTCTGTTAATTTTCTGTTTCAGAGTAGTGTACGGCTCCATACGGATTGGTATAAGAAATCCATGGGAATGGTGGTTTAACATTATGTTTTAAATTTCATTTTATTTTGGTTTTAATTTCTGAATTCTTCATAGATAGGATTAGTGTTAGTTTGATTCCAAATGGGTCTGTGAATCCTGAAATTGAGGGTTTGCATGTAAAAGGCCCTAAGTTTTGACATTCCTCCATGGGAGCATGATGAACCTTTGTGTAATGTTAGAAAAGGTTTTATTTTATTATATTATTTAGGTGATAAGGTTGTGGAGATAGAAACACCATTTTTCTCATGAATCCCTAGGTTTGGTATGAAAAATGTGACAAGCCTGATGTGAGGAAATGGTGAATAGAATAAACAAATGCAGTTGTGTGGGTGTAATAAATGTGGAGGGAAGGAAGATTTGAGGTCATACAGACCTAATCTAGGGGTTGGTGGATTTCTTATAATCGACTGGTGAATAATTCTTGTTAGATATATGTCATAGACTGGTTAAGACATAGGAAGACCTAATTCAGAGACATCTGAGTTGACCTAACCAAAAAAGGAACCCAAACCCCATTTTGCATTATTTCAAGGAGGGGGATAAAGGGTATCCAAAACTAGGAATATACATAGGTTTATATGGTAATTTTGAGAGATGTAGCCCAAAAAATTGAGAATTAGGTCTCTATTAGGCATGTTTCCATTAAGGTAGGATTGTGGGATTCTTGGAGTAGAGCCAGGGGACATGGGACCATGATTCATAGTGGAAATAAGGTGAATCACATCCACACATGGTGTGCTACAATTCAATGGGAAGATCCTAAGTGCAAGGGTTTGGGTGCTTGAGAGAGGAAGTGAAGGAAAAGGATCTTGGAGAGGGAGATTGGATCTCCTAGGAAAGTGAGTATTTTTTTGGGAAGAAATATCTTGGAAGGATCCCTAAGAAAATTCATAGAACACCTTCAGAAATTGGAGAATAAATTTGAAAAGAAAGAACCATTGGATGGTTCAAAGATCCTAGGAGACAATTAAGGAAGACATGTTGATTAAAGGCCCTAGACCATCTACATCACCTGTTAAGAACTACCTTATTAGAGGATTTCAAACTCCTTATGAGAGTTATTTTATTAGAGGATTTATGCTTCAGATCCTATTAAAGATCCTACTCACCCTATTAGGAGTGACCTTGTTAAAGGATTTAAGCTGCAAACCTGTTAGGGATTTCCTTGAGAAATACCAAAGAATAACTAATCTGATAACGATACTCATTGTCTGATAGATCCACTTCAATTGTTCTCACAATTCCTTCTTTAGAATCCAACAGCGTCACATAATCACAATCTCTCATCACACTGCCTAAACATCACAACATTAACTCTAAATCTTAAATTCAGCCTTCTTTTATAAGACCTTTTTCAAAGTTAAAATCAATCATAAAAATGTTTTACCCACTAACATAAAAATCAAATCCAATCATACCACATTACATTAGTCAACTCAATAAATTCAACACAACATTTATCAAGTCATAAATTAAACCTTTCTAACATTAAAGTGACTAGAAACTAATCTACCTAAACTCATTGTGTTTATCCTTTGTTCTTCCTATCTGTGTCACCTAGATCTTCAACAACTTTCTCAAATCTCCAAACTAACTGATGCAATCATAGATATAGAATTATATGCCTCTGTATATGTTAATTCTATGATCACACACCTTAACTCAATCTCAAACACCATATTCGGTTGACGGTTCCTTGCATTCTATCCTCTACCTGATTGATTGAACACTTAGTCATTTCATCAATTTAGTCCTTCAATACTATTAGTTAAACTGATCTCATGCCTCTAGTATATTATGTTCCTAGAAATGAAAATACTTGAATACAAACCTATGATCAAAACTCATATCATCTTCATCAAATACCAACACTATCATGGACATCTCAAACTCTTTTCGCATCTCATCAACAAACTCTTTACTCAACTTATCATTTCCACCAAAAATAATATCATCAACAAAGAATTCAATAATCAAACTATTATCGTGATTAAATTTGAAGTACAAGTTACTGTCAGCAGTGCCTTTATTTATTCCAAGCTTTAAAAGATACTTATCCAATCTTGCATACTAGGCTCTGGGGGATTTTTCAAGCCATACAATGCTTTCTTCAATTGAAAAACAATGTCATTATGATCGGTCAATGAAAACACATCAAGATATTCAACATAAACTTCTTCTTCCAACTCCCCATTAAAAAATGCAGATTTAACATCCATCTGATATGCCTTGTAAGTAGCATATGAAAGAAACATTATAACAACTTCAATTCAATCAACATGAGAAAAGGTCTCCTCAAAGTCAATACCTTCCATCTATGAGTATCCCTTACAAATAAGTCTGGATTTATTCTGAATCACTTCCCCATCTTCATTCAATTTGTTTCTGAATGTTCATTTAGTACTGATCACAATCTTGTCCTTATCTTTGGGAATAAGAATCTATGTTTTGTTATTTTCAATTTGTTCCAATTCTTTTTACATATCTTTAATCCAACTTTCATCTTTACATGCTTCATCAACATCCTTAGGTTCAATCTTAGAAATTGGACAAATTTTATTTCTATCAATTCTTCCTCTTATCTGAACACCTTGATTCCTATCACCAATAATCTAATTTTTTTAATGATTTAACCTTACATACCTTGGAGTCTTTAAATTTTAATTTGTAGCTAACTCTTCTGTCTCCACATCTTCTTCATTTACAACTTCTTCATCTTGATCTATCGAACCATTATGATTCTGATTCTATACCTATATTTCTTGATTGTCTTCTTCATCATCTAATTCATATTTGCAAGATATATCTTGTTTCTGATAGTTTTCATCTACTTTGACATTATCACTTTCAATTATCTTCCTTAACATATTATTGTAACACTTGTATGCTTTTCTCTTTGTAGAATAACCAAGAAAGATACGTTCATCACATCTAGGATCAAATTTCCCTAAATCTTCATCTCTTTTGATGTAACATTTGCTTCCAAAAAATTTAAAATGCTTCACTATAGGAACATGTCCATACCATAACTTATAAGGGGTCTTACTAGTACCTTGATTGATTTGAATTCGGTGCAATGTATAGAATGTGGTGCTAAAAACTTCTCTCCAATAGACTTGTGGTACATTTCCTTCAATAATAATTGTCCTTTTAGTGTTTAGGATAGTTCTATTTCTTCTCTCTATAATACCATTATGTTGTGGGGTCCGCGAAGCAAACATATCCTCTTTATCCCATGTTCTTTACAAAGTACATTAAATTCAGCACATGTAAATTCTCCACCTCGATCATATCTCATACATTTCATCTTCATACATGTCTTAGTCTCGACCATATCCTTAAATATTTTGAATATTTCAAAAGCTTCTTATTTCTCCTTCAAGAATGTAACCCACATCATCCTTGAGTAGTCATCAATGAATATTATGAAATATCTATCTCCATAATAGCTTCTAGTTCTAGCAGGGCCACATAAATCAACATGTATTAGATCTTACAATCCACTTGAAGAATAAGTCTTTCTTTTGAAATTAGATTTAGTTTTCTTACCCAATTGACATTCCTTACACATCACATTAGCAGGCTTCAACAATTTAGGTAAATCTCTCACTACTCTAGTAGTGTTGATCTTCATAATATTAATAAAGTTCACTGCATGACAATTTTTTTATCAAAAGCAACTATCATCAACTTGAGAAATAAAACATATATTCTCTACATTATTGAAATGAAATAAAATATCTTTGGTCTTTGTTCTTAATGCAATCTCAATTCATGAACTCCCAATGATTTTTCACATTTCATCCTTCAATCATAGATTATAACCTTTGTCAACTAGTTGTCCAACACTCAAAAAATTATGTCTTAAACCTTAAACCTATAAAACATCATCAATGTTACTCTTACAATCAAGTGTAATGGAACCTCTACCTATGATAAATCGAGGAGTATTGTCACCGAATCTAAAAAAACCACCATCACACCTTTCTAAATTCATAAATTTTCTCTTATCTCTAGTCATGTGATGTGAACAACCACTATCAATAACTCATCCATCTTCCTCATCCACATGTGAAACCAAGGCTATCTCCTCATTCAAGAAACTAGATCCTCATCTTTGGTAGCAATGGACACAATCTCATCTTCACTCTTTTTAGATCATCATCAGTTACGCCTTCATCAACAACATAATAAAGCAAATTTTCACATTTAGGTTTGAATCTCCTAGACTTGTACATAGGTTCTCTATATGGACATCTTGAAGAAATATAACCAATATTTCTGCATGAAAAATATTCCAAAGGTAACTTTTCTTGATACTTTCCAACTCTCTTAGGCAATCTCTTGGCAATTATGGCTTCAAGATCTTCAATCTTTCTCTCTTCTTCCCCAATTTCTTCCCATTCCTTACCATATTTGGATCCAAACTTTGGAAAAATCTCTCTAGGGCCATATCTTTGCTTATTTTTATAAATAATATCCTTAAATGCAGATTCAACTATAGGAAGTGCATCACAAAATTCACTCATTTCAAAGGTAGATATCTTACCAACAATTGTGTCTCTTGTTACTGTAGTCACGATCCTGATCTCTCAAATAAAAGAAACCTTGTGTTTGTTAGTAGGAGGCAAGGATCTAAGTATCTTAGAAATAATTTATTCTTCCTCCAATTTTATGCTATTGCATTTGATTCCACAAACAAGCTCATTTATCTTTAGTATGTAAGAACTCAGTTTTCATCCTTGTTCATCTGCAATGCCTCATATTTCCATTTCAAACTTTGAAGCTTAGCTTGCTTCACATATGTATCTCCTTCATGAAAAATCTCTAATTTTTTTCATATCTAATGTGCATTCTTTAATTCCATGATATTTGTGTATTCAATGTCTAACAAGGCACTCAACAATGCTTATTTTACTCCTATGTCGTACTCAAATTACTTCCTATCATCTAGAGTCCCAATAGAAATATCCATAGGAGGATTGTAATACTTCTTAGTGATCTCCAAGTAATCTTCTTCAATGTATTTCAAATGTGTAATCATCCGACCCTTCCATATGGAATAGTTAGTGCCTTCAAATCTCAGATTCTCCTTCTTAAAAGCTGCCATCTTGGATCTCCTTAAGCGATAAAGCTTCCAAAAGGGACTTGGCTCTGATACCAATTGTTAGGAATAAGAAAACACACACAACTAAGAGGGGGGTGAATTAGTTGTGTCCTAAAACTCAAAACCTTAAACAAATTTTAACCTTTTAATCACACATCGAAATCATGAACATTAAAACAATATCTCAACACATAACACCAAGACTTTTGATGTCAAAAACCAGTGAAATGAAAAATCATGGTGGAGATGAAACCCACAAGATGATGTACTATGTTAAAAGTAATATACCCTATCAAGAGTATTACAATGGTAATGCACATGCATTTAGGCATACTTCCTAGAGCTCACTACTCAAATACAACATGAGATACAACCCAAAAGAAGTCTTGTTGCCTTACAAAAACCTCTAATTATAATCCATAATGGAAAACAGTCCACAAATCATGAAATAGCTGATAGCATCTTTGATATGTCAATATAGTTTCAATGAAGTACATAATATCTCTACCTCAATTGCAGATTCCACTCATACCTCAAAGCATACATGATCCTCTTTTGCACACACTCTTCTTACCCACAAAGGGATATTACATCATTACATTTATATAATTCATCAACTTATATCTTCAAGGTTTGCCAAGGACCTACATTACAAACATTTAATAAAATACAATACAAATAATAATGTGATCCAAAACATGTTTGAAAAGACATGGTAAGGATCCAAATCTTCATCCTTGAACATGCTCCAACTGCATAAATCATGCCATGATCCATCACAATACACTACATCACCATGTGGACCAAGAACTATAAGAACATCAACACACCACAAGAGAATCACCAAATATGATCACATAACTCAATGTGATCTAGCAACATGAATAGGAAACAATATAGAAACATAAACAAGCAACATGAAATTCCATATCAACAACCAAAATAACTCTATCTCAGAATTCATCATTATGTCTACATGGTTCAACAAGAACATCAATCAACAACCTCTGTCATTTAATAAAAATAGATTGTCAGCATCCAAATCATGAACCACTCGAGCTGAGGACACACATCCATGTCTTAAACTCACCACCGAGTTAACAATCATAATATATTGAATAGTCAAACCATACTGATCCTTTGTAAAGTGACATGCATTTGTATCATCTTAAAATGGAAGCACTTCCCTCTTGGTAGGTTTAGCACCCTTGTTTAGTACATTTTCATATTAGATTTGAATTTAGGATGCACATGCACTTGATTCTACATTTCTAGGTGAAATTAGGGTTAGAATCCTTTTGGGTCCTCCTTAATCTCCCTTTCTATGACTCCATTTTTTGGGTAGAGCCTATCTATTTTCTCTCCTAAATCTTCATCATACTTACTCTTTGGCCTTTGTGCCTCTATCCAACATCCTGGTGTGTTTTCTCACCTCCTTGGGTCCCCGGTTGACCTAGGGATCTTTCAAATTTCCCAAGATGACTAGCCTGAAACCTCAGTTTAGTGTTAAGGTTGACCCTAACCTAGGTCAAGGTCTGGGTCCCCGATTGACCTAGGGATCTTGCAAATTTCCCAAGGTGACTAGTCTGAAACCTCAGTTTAGTGTTAAGGTTGACCCTGACCTAGGTCAAGGTCGAGGTCAACCTTGACCCCTATCAGGTAATGGCCCCTGCTTTTAAATCTAGAGCCTATCGGGGTTCTAAAACTTAAAATAGGTCCTTGGGTCCAGATGCAAAAGTGTTTTCCCTGATATTCAGATTAATACATCCCCTCCTTGGTTGGTGATTGTAATTGGACCATATTTCAAGGTGAAATTTGAATTTGGGTCCCTTGCATTTCCCTAGGAGGTCTATATTGAGATCTCTATATAAACACTCTCTTTTGCCTTCATTCGGACATGAGGAAAAAGAATCATAAGATGATATGATGCAATTATGACTTTGACATGATGATGAAAGAAAGAGGATGATATAGAAGGACAAGACATGATGATGCATTAAGACATTCAAGCACTTTTGTGGACAAGCCATTGTGGATCTTCTTTGGAGCAAGAGAGACATCTTCCTTCTTTCCTTCTTCTTGGATCCACCATTTTCAACCTTCAAGCATTCAAAATATATTATCATGGGGTAGAAATTATGGATTGTGAGTTTGGTAGGAATACTTTATCCTTGGGGCCTTGGTATGCTTTCTTTATCACATTCAAATCTATGCATTGCTTTACCATTTTCAATTTATGTTAGGTTTTTAATCTAGAGGATTGGATCTTGACATTGCACATTCGAAGCTCTTTCCAAGAGCAACACACACACATACATTCTACTATATTCGGCTATTCATGGAGGCGGAGATCACCAAAATCAGGGTTTGACTAAGGCAAAAACCTATATAGCCGCCCCAAAACCCCTCTTTTTTAGATATTTGCAGGTGTTGTTTTGGGAGTTACAGGTTCGGGAATAGTAGAACAGAGTGCAGATCTGAATACCCTTTTCAGTAAACTTCTAGGATCCAAAAATAGAATTTCAATCTGAGACTTTTTAGTTTGATTCTGCCCTAGGGCGCAATCAGAAATTCTGGCCAATGGTGACATTGACTTGAGGGTGCAAATAGGAACTGTGTCAGAACAAAAAAATATTTCCAGGTTTTGTTTGTCTCTGCATTTCCATTCCAGATCCAGTCTCAGATTTTACAGAAACTTAACACTAGCTTCAGAAAATGGCATTTTCAGATCTACTATGATGTGAGGTAGGTATTTTGCTCCATTAATATTTTCTTTCAATTTCAAGTCTATATCCATTATCAAATATACAAAAAAAAATTAAATGTAAAGGGTTAAATTATGGCATTGGTCTCTTATATAGATGAATATCTATTATGTAAACTCTATCTAGGAGATCATCCACATTTTCTTCTTTACAGCGTCAACTATAGACATCCCTGAATCGATATGTACGTTTGCAAAATCTGGTCTTCAATACAGTAGCCACACCAAACCAATCTTCTCATTGAACATACTAGGAACATTGTCAGCAACAATAGAAATATGTTGACATCAATGAAAAAATATATATGTCAGCATGTATATGCATGATAGTCCAACAATATCCTAAAAAATATGTTTGTTGCCTACTATAGCACCCATTTTGTAGCCACATTTTTTAGGTTTTTTGGCAAACTGAGATTTTTATTTTTAATATTTGAATTTAAGTAGCATTAAGAAACCTCGTTAGAATAAGTTGACTCTTGTGTTGTTTACATGACTCATAGTAAAGTGAACCTTACTAGGCTAGGAATTTATGCCTTGTCTCTTGCCTCTCTCTTTCTCATATGGCTCATAGTAAGTTACACATTACTATCCCAAGAAGTCATGTGTCCCTCTTTTCTTCTCTCTTTTATGCTCCATGTATGTGTAACATGTGTTGATCATATTTCTCCTTTTATCTTGACATTTAAGATTGATGAGATCCTATGTTTGTTGGGGCTTGGTGTTTTCTTCTCTTTCTTGTGTCTTGGTGAAATTATTTTTATGTTATCTGACACTTTAAACATCGTATGAGCATGAGGTCATACCCCACTAAAGTGGGGGCAAAATGTAGTGTCATTAAATGTATCATTATATATTTGCATGCTCCCCTATCCCTCACTTTAGTGCTTGTGATTTTGTTTTCCCTAATTTGACTAGTCGTACTCATCCCATGGCATAACTTTGTGTGCATAATGTTCTTATAGCTCCTCTAACCTCTAATATAGCCTTTAGGACTTGACTAGGGTGCCTAGTTCCCTAGTCCAAATATACTATGCCACTAGCACCATAGTCCTCCTAACCATGGTACTAAGCACCAGTTTTCAGCCAAAATGACCCAGTTTATATTTCAACAGTGGGATTTTGGTGAACGAAAAAATATTATCCATGTTTTGGCTTTCTTTGGGGTTTAGTATAAAGGGAGGCCTTCCCCTCCTCATTTTCATATCCATACATCACAATTTTTATTTCTCATCAAGCATTGAGCAATAATTCTAGTCATTTCCAAGGCATTAAGGAAGGAGAATCAAAAATTGAAGGTGTCATCGATGATCAATTTCTTATGATTCTTTACTTCAAATTTGAGAATTATTTAAAATATTATTTTTGTAGGGAAGGTTGAATCATCTTGGGCCTTCACTAAGGTAACCCCCTAGACAACACATACAATAATTTTCCTCTCTTGTATGCAGGTTCACAGATCTATAAAAGTTGGACAATGACAAAAATATTTAGAATTTGAAATAGGGATTGTGACACTTCTTTATTTTTCATATAGTTCACTCTTATAGATTTAGCCAAACATATTTTCATAGATTTTTCAAATGATGCATCAAAGTGATGTTTTGGTTCTAGATCTACAAATGATATTATTTTAGGGACTATTAGGTTGATGAAACTAAGAAAATTAGTCCTATTATTTTGAATTGTGTGTGTACCAGTTACTTTCTCACCCTCATTGGATAATATTATCAAAAAGAGGGATATCCAATCCCCATCTTGTCCTATTTTCCAATCCCCATATTCCAAATTATCTCCCTGCCTAGCCTCCAAACTAAGGGGTAGACCATCAAATGCTTCTCGGATTATAAAAGAAATCAAAGCGGGTTTACAAACAATAATTCCATCATCTTTTACCTAGAACAAAATAGGTAAGAAGAAAGTCTTGGTCAGTCCACCAATGACATGGGCTGCTAAGGCCAAACAAAGTCTCCAACCTGAGTATGTTGGAGGTCTTAACTCATCAAATGCCCATGAAAGGAGAGGTGTTGAGACTTCCCCTCTGCAAACATGAGGCTCTTATCATGGAATGTTAGGGGATTAAATGCCCCTAACAAACAAAGGCTCTTTAAGAGCCAATTGTTAAATACCAAATTTGACCTTCTTTTGCTTCAAGAAACTAAATTGTTAGATGAGGCAACAAAAAAGTTGTTCAGATCCTCGAATATGGGAACTTTTTGGACATCCCCTTCAGATGGTGCTTCAGGGGGTCTTTTAGTCCTCTAGAACCCTAATAGGATTTATGTGGAACAAATAACCTTTGGGAAATATTGGATGCTTTCCTTAGTGAACTTTAACTCTATCAAAATCTCCTTTTGGTTATTCAATATCTATGGTTCCACCTCTATTTTAGATAAAAATAAGTTATGGGACCTCCTTGGTACTCTCATACAATCCTTACAAGGGGAATTGATTGTTCTAGGAGGGGATCTTAATGTTGTCCTCAACTATGATGAAAAATATGGGGGAATCTTTCCCCCTCGTAAGGCTATGCTTGATTTCAACCGGTTTATTCATAGTAATAACCTATTAGATGTCTCTCCCAAGGCCAAGAAATTCACTTGGACAAATTGACGTATTATTTTTTTCAATATTGTAGAACGTCTGGATCGGTTCCTTATTTTAGATTCTTGGCTCCAATCACAGATTGATTATCATTCACTAATCCTACCTATCTCAGGTTCTGATCATTATTCAATTTTATTTCAAACCTCTGATTTAGCTTCTCATCGTAAAGGCACTTTCAAGATTGAACTAATGTGGTTTTGAGATACTAACTTCATTCCATTACTAAGACATTGGTGGGAGATTTATCCATATATGGAAGGGACTTGAATATTCAGATTGGTTAAAAAACTACATCTCCTCAAGGTCAAAATTAAAGACTGGAATATTCTTTGTTTTAAAAATATCTTTCATGAGAAAACATGGTGTAATACCCTCTAAGATGATTGTACTTTCATTTATAGATTGTACATTTTGACATAATTATGGATAGACTATATGCTTATAGTTATGTTCATTTGGATAGATCTAGATGATGATATGCTTAGCTAATATTTTGATATATTCATTTATGATTATTATCGTTATGCTTATGAGATCAGGAATTGTCTATCTTCTACTTGTTATGGAATGTTAGAAATAACCCAAGGATTTGAATTCTAACCTTTGTTATCTATGATGCTTCATGCTTTATATATGTATATACATTTGATATATTCTCATGATTCAGGATGAAGTCATAGTTACTCACTTAGCTGAGGTCCACACGATGTATCGATCATGGTCATCTGTCTGCAAATGTCTTATTTTATGTATATATATCTATGCACATGTACCTCTTCTTGGTGATGTAGGCTTGCAGGCACCGGGCATCGACTCCACCCGGCTTTACAGGTATGAGCATGCCGTCAAAATCCTCGATTGGTGTTGTTGTTATGGAGATAGCACCAATTTTTCGCAAGATTGAGCCTACCTTTGATCCTTTTCTCCTGGGTTGGGTATTCATGTATTTGTCCCATGTTGTTGGATGGTATCCTGTTATGTTAGTTAGTATTTTTTTATGATTTATGTTCCCCAGGACTTGATGAGTATTGGTTTGTGTGAGTGGTAATTATATTTATTCTTGATGGAATGTATTATCTCTTATTAAAGGTTTATTTTAATATTAGTAAAATCTATGGAATTAAAATGCCTTATATTGATTGTTATAAAGTGTATTCATAAATATATGTACACACACACACACACACACACACACACATATATTACTGAAAGAATTAAATAATTATGTGTATTTATAATTAAATTAAGCAATGTTGCTATAAAGACCACATGGTAATTATTAATTACATCTTAACGGCCAAACTAACTAGAATATAATCTAGTGGTGGTAAATATTTTAGGGTAAGAATAAATTACATAAATCTTCCTTAAAATAATTAAATAAGTATGATAATACATACTTAAGCATTCACGTGAACAACCTACATCTTAGGGAAAATTTTATATCTAAAACTAATAAGATCCTAAACTATTAACCAACCTTTGGTTATAGATGGTTGCATCGGTTGGATTTTTCCCATACAACCACTCATGTAGCATATTTATGAGAGGACCTTCTATAGAGAGAGGAAGGTTGGAAAAGAAAGAAGGAATACAAAATTTATCAGAGAAACACTATTATGATATAGGGTAGAAATCATTATTTTAGACCAGCATAAGCATGGTGGAAGCCTGAGGTTGTATCTAGAAGAGAACTTTGTGCTTGTAGAGTATGAAGGAGTTTGGAAAATGGCTAGAGTAATCTAAGAACTTCTCCCTCAATGGTTTCTCTGCAGGACCCCAGGTAGGATCTATCCTGGAAGGAGATCCTTCACATGTGTTTTCCATGCTTTGTGTGTGTGTGTATTATTGTTTATTCTTATTTCTTTAGATCAGAGTAAACTTCTGGAAAGTGTATTGCTATATTGTTCTTCATTATATGCCAGAGTATTTTGGATGGGAAATAATTCAATATTATTAGATTTCCACAATCCATTTAAATCAATTATTTTCTTCTGGATTTGATTGTGTAAGTGTTTTTAGCATCAACGTTTCAGATTACACTTCGTGATCCATCATCAGGATGAGAGAGTTCAAGAAATGTAAAAATATAAGATGCAAACAAAGCCTCACTCAAAAGATGTATAAAAAGTAAGGGGTGGAGAGAGAGAGAGAGAGAGAGAGAGAGAGAGTAAACACTAAACAAAAATAAAAATAAA
>MU224129.1:2637942-2666769 GCA_018584345.1 Thuja plicata | reverse complement strand
GTCATCATCTTACCTCAACACCTCGAGACGTCGGTGCCGCTTTCATAGTATGCACTTTGATCTAGATACATTGAAGTATATTTAAAAGATTTAGTATTAAAACTTGAATTTAATAACGTGTTTGATATATTTTTTGCATTTTGTATGGTGTTTCATGTAATACTGAGGTTGGTAGTTCTTCATGCCCTAGCCCATCAGTCACTAAGGCTCAACCTCATATAACCATAGAATGTTTTTTCATTCATTAATTTTAAGCATTTATATGCTTACTAATTTATGTATAACTCTGATTCATGACTATTTTTTGTAATTGTAGGCTTTTGGATTGTCTGATGATGCATCACATCTATGCCATGACCCATTCGTGACTTCAGCGATGCGTCAGACACCATATGTATGCTTTTCTTCCATAAATTTGTAGTCTTTATATACTTTATAATTTATGTATATACAAGTTTGATTTATGCTTTATATATGTTGTTCAGGTTGACACCGACTATGAGATTGAGCCAAATGCAACGTCATCCTTTTAGGTCATGATTAAAAAAATAATTTCGCAATGTCTATAGTGTACTTGTCTTTTATAGGGATTATCAAAATTTTGAAATTTTGAAATTTTTGTTTGTACAGGACTTGATTGCAACCACTTTTTTTGTTCATGAGAGTGCACCTCCTCGTCCCACTGAGGGCATTACTGAGCATGATCACATGGTAAAATTTTAAATGTTCATTATTTAATTGCTGTGTAAGTGAATTATTCAAGTCATTTAAATTAAACACACATAGGCTTCTCATGTTATGTTTTAATAATGTATGTAGGACGGCAGAGGCACTAATATTGCAGACACACAGGATGGTGCATCTTAGGAGCAGACCTAGTAGGATGATGCATCTCAGTCATCTTTGCATGGAGTGAAGAGGACTACAGATCAACTACACGAGAACTCTTAGATTATTTATGCCACATGTTATATCATGATTTTTTGTCACATGTTTATATACTTACATACACATGTTAGAACTTATTATGTTATTATATGATGGACTTTGTATGATGACACTTGTTATGTTTTCAGGATTTGTTATCATGTTATTTTGACTTGTGTTATTTGAATAGGACTTGTTATGTGATTATATAGCATGATTTGATATGATGGACTTATAGCATAGACTTGTTATCATACATTTATGATGCATTATTCTAAGACTTGTTATGTTATTTATGTTATTCATGGACCTTTTATCATATTTCATGGTTTTTTTAAATAGTGATTTGAATCTATATATGAGTTTATGTGAACTATATTAGATGAGGACATAAATTATATATTTAATTGTCATGAAAAATGTATTTAATGAACATAGGAACAATAACATAGGACATCAATAACTATCAAATCATCAATTAATGAACATAGGAAAAATGTACATAGTTTATTTAAAACAAAATTAGATGAATGCGATTGTGCATTGAACTTAGATTTAAAACAAAATTGGATGAATACACTTGTGCGTTGTTGCATAAATAGTGCATGTGTGTATGTTCTTTGAGTGCTCCTGCATCATAAAAATGAATGTTCAAATATTAGTAAAAATAGCAAAATAAATTACAACTTTGACCAAAAATTTAAATTAAAGAATCTGCACTCACCTAGTATTACAACTTTAATTAGCGAAAAGTTTTAAAATGCACAAGTTGTAGATGTCATCCATGTCATCAAGCAAAAATTACCAAAAATTAATTTTACCTATGTGTATAACATCAATATATATGTTAAAGGGACTAAGACTAAAATTTATCGAAATCAAATCGAATTCTAGGACCAAAAACTTAATAAAAGAATCACACTCACCTAGTAAATTACAACTTTGATTAGCCAAAAGTTGAGTGTCATCCATGTTGTCAAGTTGTACTTGACAGCTAAACACCAAATTAATTAGCTACATATTTAAGAAGAAAGAAGACACACACACACACACACACACACACACACACACATATATAAAGAACACAATTAACAAAAACTTACATGTATATAAATTTGATTCAACCTAATGCACCATATACGCCCTCTCTCTTATGCAATGCGTCTATGATTGCCTAATGCTCTTCTATTGAAAGTGTCCATAATATTTTATTGGCGGGTTTCCCTTTTTTATCTTTCTAATTTGATATTTGTTGCCACCACCAAATGAGAATAGCGCATAATCTTATTTTTTGATTGGTAGTCTTCAAAAGTTGGTAAATCATTCCTTCGTGTTAGGTATTTGCGTATCCATGTACAAACTACCACAATGGACCCAATTGGATACTGAAAACCATCATCATCTACTTGATGACATGTCAAATTTTTCTTAGGTTCCACACATATAGCCAGCCAATACTCAGTCTGCTCATCATTATCCTCATGTGCAACAACAACAACATACATGTGTCCTGCAAAAAAAAATTAAGTACATGTACAAATAAAACTTGTTAGAAATTTTAATTCAAATACAATCATAAATTATATGACATACGCAAATAATATAATTTAAAGTTTTATAAGAATTTGAATTAAAAAATACCAGGTTTTATGAGGTCTAAAACACGATCATAGTCTTCTTATGCAAATGCATGATCTGAGTCTTCATTTCTTGTATCATCTTGAACTTGTGTCTCGTTATGTGTTAAGGATTTATGTTGTCATTCTTCAACCCATTAGGTATTCTCGCATTCTTCACATTCACCCGCAACACAAAATTGATAAAAACATGCAAGCTCCCTAGTCCATATAGTCCAAGTGTTAGAATCAGAACTCCTAAATGAATGTCATTTACCTAACCCGTTGATTGCATCATAGTTATATCTTGAAAGGATATTATTCTCTTCAACTAGCCAGAAGAAACGTCTGATTGTAGAGTTCTGACTTGATCCTGTAGATAAAATTGTACTACACCATTCCACAATTGCACGTGCATTTTTAAAATTGGTTTTTTCCTCAAATTTGAGTTTCTCTCTGCAAAGGGCTCTCTAAACACATGCATCGACACCATCATGTTCTCCTTTCCCATGTCCAACCTAAAAAAAACTCCACATATGTTAGATATTATTTTTCTTATGTGTCCTACTCAACCAATAAAACATTATAGCATTCTTGAATTGCACTGTGCAATTATCTAACCATATTAGATGTTCTATCATATGAATTTCCCCCTCCCTTAAATTCTCATAAAAGGTCTTGAAGAAATATTAGACAAACTCTGATGAATGTAGTTTATTATCACTCATATAGAAATGGTACTCTCTCAAAAAAATTGATCCTCTTATGTACTATCAAGTACTCATATAGCATTTTGAGAGTGTTTCACATATTTAGGTACAATCTTACTCTTAAATTCATTCATAAACTCACGAACACTAACTTTTTCAGTAATTAGATCGCATCGTCTTCCAACCTTTCCATCCTTCAATGGATATTCAACAGTTTTAAATCTTTTTACATCAATTAATTGTTATCCAAAATCAATTGAAGGATTTTCATGCAAACATTCATCTAACAATGCAAGATTTCCACATATATCACATACACCAGAAACACATGCATTGAAAATAAAATATTTCTCACTAGGTGGGTTACAAAACAAGCCTGATATGAACTCCTTTATAAATTGAGGTGGTATATTTATACCACATTCCTACAATATTTCATTAGTATGCATTGTAGTACATATACATCAAAATACATCATAATGGTAACAAAATTAAACATGAGTTTTGCAAAAACATGTGACTCTTTCCATACTAACCCTTACATACCAAGGTTTACACTTTTCAAAAGACCTTTGAATAATGCTAATAGTTAACACCTTATCATCCAAATTTCTTTTGTACATTAGTTTGAGTCATGTCCAAAAGGTGTTTTGGATGTGGATCATGAATTTTTGAGCCATCTCTTAATTTAAGACCATCCAACATTAGGTGATACTCTTGTATTATCGTGCCAAAAAATTTCAATCAAATTTTTATTTCACTAGTAAGTTTCATATCAGACCTTGGGAGTCTGCCATTATAAGTCCACAAATTATTTGTCGGAGCAGTTTCAAAGTTAACTCTTCTCTTTACAGTTCTTGCTAAAGTTTTACAATGAATATTAAGATATCCACTTATGTTACTCATCATTCTTCTTGGATTTGACAAGAATGCCTAGCCTCTTCATCACTTTTTGCATTTTAGTAATTTTAACTAGTTGTTATATTAATTGACATTGAAACCCAAATTTCTTATTATTAAAAAATTGTCTAAACAATCTACTAGCATGTGTCCTAATTTGTCTCCCTGAAACCAAGCCATGAATATTGTCTAGCACATCACTCTTAATTTGAAAATTTTCATGCATTTTATTATCATTCAAACATTTTTCTTTCTCGATTGGTTTTTCCATGTCTATATCCACATTGTTGATTTCAATAGTTGTTTGATTTTCAATTTCAGTCGGGGTTTGAATTTCAGTTTCAATTGGTCTTTGAATTTTATTTGGGGTTTGACTTTCAATTGGGGTTTGATTTGTAAAATTTGTGACTCTATTTTCATGAAGAAAATCTAAATCATTTAAAGAGTAACTTGATTCTACCAAATCACCAACTTCATAATGGGAATAAACACGGTGCTGTGAAGACATACTTCTATCCAATATTGGATTAGAAGATGCACCTGGATTTTCTTGTATTTTTTTTTCTTCTTCAACCTTAGCATCCATTATGGCGTCCTCAATGTTCTCTTCTTCTGAAATGATTGTTGAACTTGAAGCTCCAACATTGTTCATTTCTCTAATTATTTCTCTTCTTTCTCATTGATGTTTTTCCTCCTCCTTGTTTTCTACAACCTCCTCAGCTGTCAGAACCTTCCTTGACCTCTTTCTTCATTGTATTGATGCCATGTTTGCACCAAATTTTGAATTCAGATGTTTCTCAACATGTCAAATCCGTAACAAGGCAATAAAAGTGATTTTTTTTATGAGACATTCCCTTTGTAGATCAGACAGATGAATAATAATAGAATAATCATTCAATCATTGAACTTTGTTCATGTGGGCCTATTTTCTCTCCCAGTGGGTCTTTTAGAAATGGGTTCCCCAAAATGAAACGGGTGCTTGTTTCTAAATCAGGCGCTCGTTTGTAAAAAAATGGGTGCCCATTTTATGCACAATGGTCCAAATGGAAATGAGTGCTCGTTTTTTGAATTTTAAATAACAGATGCTCATTTCTTAAGACATGAGTGGGAAACATACCTCCCCTTCATATTT
The DNA here is from genome assembly GCA_018584345.1 of Thuja plicata. Lineage (NCBI taxonomy): Eukaryota > Viridiplantae > Streptophyta > Pinopsida > Cupressales > Cupressaceae > Thuja > Thuja plicata. Next base: position 2,661,484 of record MU224129.1, on the reverse strand, counting down.
TGGTTCAAGATAGGCTTGGTGGGACCAAGCTTATGCCTTGATCTCCAAAAATTTGGCTAAGGCACTGGAATGTCAGATTTCTGCCTTACCGTAATATTTTGAGGGCCTTTGTGATTGTATTTTTTGACAAAACAAAAATCTATTAGATTTATCATTGTCCTGATTTTAGAAATGTAAATTTAATAGTGATATGATTAATTTTACTATTTTTGCATTATTTATTAATTAAAAGTGGTACCTAAACATAAAATAGTGAGGTTCACTAAATCTTTAATAACTTCTTTGTTTTTAGGTTTTTGGAACAGAAATTATATGCAATCAATCAAAATATAATTATCTTGAATATAAAAAAATAATTTTGAAAAAATGTGAAATTTTCATCACTTAATGGTGGTCGTACACCATAGGTTTAAAAAATATACTTTATAGTCAATTAAAAATTAATAATAAAAAATATTCAATAAAAAAAGAACAAATATGTTCATCAATCGTTGGTGTCTTAGGTATCTTTCCCTAGAAGAATTTACCAAAAATTATTTATTTAGGTAAAAATATGGTGGTCGTACACGAGTGTGGTATGGTCCTGAAATAGGCATTTTGAAAAAGTGGTTTTTAAACATTCCTGCTAAAATCTAATTTATACCATGTCGATATTGAAATAAATTACATATTTAAAAAGTAGACTCTAAGCACTACGTTTTCTATTGCTGAAGTTTTATGAGATTCAATCTCTAAGTGCCTCAAATTTTGACATCAATTACTAGAAATTTGAAAATAGAGAAAACACTTCCACTTTTTGACCAAAAGTGGGACTAAAATTCTTGCCACCACCCTTATATTGAAATAATCTACTAGCCTAAATTTTTCTTCATCCAATTTCTTAGCACAAAAAAGCTTTGTAATACATATTTCAATAACACATTTGTGCAAATATAACTATATAAATTGTCAAAGAAATTAAACTTACCAACAACCGTTGCTCTCAGAATTGGTGGAAATTTTTTGTTTGGGACGTGAATCATTGAAAAGGAATTATTGTTGTGAGTGAACTAGCATGGCTAGGTGTATAATATGTCTAACACATGTAATGCTTTTCTACAGGCAGGTTTTTTTCGCATTCAATTAACAGTTAATGATAAGTGATTTGGTCATAGCGCAAATATGATGAAGTTTTTTCATCCTATAGAAAGTCATACACTCCCATGTTCCATCAATTCAACAAAGGGTGCCAAAAATGAATTAAAGAGGATCATGTGACATGTACTATCCATAGTGCATTAATATCATGAACAATAGATGATAGGTGTAAAAAAATGTACGATTGAGATGGTTCCAATCATCTTGTAAGATTTAAGGATCATTTTGCACCGCAGATTGCCCAGATTAGCTTGTCCATTTCAAATATGAAATGCCTTCATGTAAAAATTCAACTTAAATTTAACCAAAAACAACCCAAAAAAACTTAAGAGTCAATGGATCATTGAATCCCCAATGCTCAGAAAGAAATTTATAGATGTCTCGTACTCAGCCAAATTATCAAAATTTGTCATGTTTCTTCAGCTTCAAACACTGCAGGATCAACAACGTGGTTGTAGGCCTATGAAAAATTTAATGTACTAAACTTCATCATAACTTTCATGCTCTTCTTCATTTCCTTTAAATTGGTCTTCAACTTCTTCACCTTCGACGCAATTTATTAGTCTCATAAAGTTATTGTTCCATGACTTACAATAGGTGATTCCTTTGTCACAATTAGTGGGCTTCAAGGTTGTTGGGAGGGTTATTCAGGACAATTTTCATACACCATATTGGGGACTTCAGGCACATCCCTAGTCTCAGAATCAAGATTGGACACATTCATCTTGTTGAATATATTTTTACCTTTAAATTGCTTGCCAGAGCCACCAGTATTTTCATCATCAACAAAAACATCCTCCCCTACTGAAAGTCATTAGATATTTTCATATCTTTCATTTCAAATTGCTAAACCATAGAAATTGGGTGGATTTTTTGAATAATTTTAGCTCGGATGGTGTTCTATCTTAGGCCTTGATCTCTAGCAGACTAGGAACATGTGTTATTAATCTATCACCTAGAAGTGTTTAGATAAATTTTATGAACACTTGGATAGATGATAGTCGTTGATGTGGATGGTAGAAGATCTAATCTCTACCATTGATTTTTTCCCCCATTTTTGTTCTACATACCTTTAGGCAAAAATGGATGTCTAGTACTTGGTAGTAGTTTTTAATCATCGTGTAAGTCTTGAGTCTAAGTCTAGCTTTCTCCCTAGGCTAGGAGGCCTTTATCGGATTTCCCCAAATTTACTTCTCCTTTGCAAGCTGGAGGGAATATGTATCTAAGATCGTGTTTCATTGGGTAGGTTAGCTTCCCAAATCTAGTAAAGGTCATGTTTCAGAGGATTCTAACATTGGTTCTATTTACATTTGAATTCTTTGACGTTGACACTTCATTTTACAACATTGGCAGAAAATTGGTTTTGGGCTTCTCCTTGGTGGAAAATCACCCGTGGAGTGTGTTTTTCCATGGTGGGTATTTCCAAAAGTCTCATTGGTCAGATTAAAGTTGTAAATAGATAATTGAAGTTTAGAAAGGCAACTAGATTTAGCGCAAATCCATTCTAGTCAAATAGAGGATCAAATGATGAAGAATATAAGAAGGAAGTCTCAATGGCAGAAAAGTGGAAAATGGCTTCTCCACTACTTTATCAGGCAGGTTTCGACCTGTGAAGTACATTTTCTGCCAAATCATTAAAATAGAAGGGCATTGGAGAAGAATCTGTCTCATAGGTGACCCAAGGTATAAATAAAGCTGATGAAATCAATACATATCATTTTAGCATCTCAATAGGCTAAAATCCTCCCTTGGCAGATTTCTGAGAAAGGAGCACCTCAAAAGCATTTCTCCGCCCAAAGGAGAAGCAGAAAAGTAATTATCTGCCACCACCAAAAATTTACCGTTACAGTTGTCAAAATGAAAAGATGTTTCTTAACGACTCGTAAAGGTAAAGTAGTTAATTCAAATAAAGTCATTTTACCTCTTAATGGGCTTTCTCATAAATGCTTACATTTATTCATTCGTGTGGCACGGGAAGTCGGCCATTAATGGTAAGAATTCAAAAATTATAAATTCAATGAAGTGATACAAACAGGAACTACCATTTGTTTGACGAACTATCCGAATTTGAAATTCTTAGCAACAAGTTGTTCTCTGATCTTACATTCCCGAGATACATCCCTAGTTCCTATTTCAAATCAATTGAAACATGGCTACTAGATTTATGGGGTTCGATGGAATGAATGACATCACTTCTGATTGACACAACATTATGGACACTTCTCTGAAGTTCTCCAACCTGCAGAGCTTCCAGGATAGATTGCAGGCAGACCCAATGCACCCCATTACTGAAAAATTGAAGGAGACTAGACTAGTCGAAGCTGTCGGCTTCCCTGTGGAAATTCAAGCTCCTAAGCTTGTTAGAAAATGTATAGCTCACTATAATCCAGACACCAAGCAAATCCTTTTTCCTGATGACACTGTGCTACTCTCTATTGACAGAGACTCCGTTCAGAACTCCCTTCATATTCCAGAACAAACCGAGTATTCAGAGATGACATACAGTCAGGTGGTTACTGAATATGGAACGAAGAAGGCTGTGTGGAAGAAGGAGATTATGAAGACATGGTTCCAGGAGTCGAAGAGTGCCAAGGGAAAATTGCCCAAAACTCTATATGGCATGAACTTGAAGTCGGAGATTATGGATATCCTGGTATGGCTTCACAGGATCAGAGGTGAGAGTGATGCACTAAATTTCATTGAGCATCATTTCTTCCTAGTCCAGGTGATTTTCTCTCAACACCATTTTATTGATTGGGCCCTCATGGTAAGAGAAAATATCTCCAATGCCCTAAATAGAGATAAACATCAAAATGAGTTCTATATGTCATCAGTTCTATTATACATTTTGGCTACTATTCAACTTTGGCTGGGACTTCCTAGATTGAAGAATTTCCAGAAGATGTGAAGAGTTATGAGTTCTTCCCCTGTCTACAATTGCATAACAGTTATACTAAATATCTCAAGGTTAATGATGCATTTACTATGAGATTGCGCAAAGAGTTACAAGGTTTCCTAGAAAGGAGATTTTCTCCAGACTCCATGGCATTCATCAGCCAATTCAGAGCTTATTTTATTCATTTTCCCAATTTCTCATACATTCATCTTGCAGGATTCGACGATTTCCCTCTAAAGCTACCCAGATATCCATACGATATGATCGTGCTGGTTGAGGTGATGAGGCAAGCGATCCAGGTGAACTTGATCTATGCGGGCGCCCAAAAGAAAGGCTACGACTTCCTAATGACCATTGGAGCCTACAGTTGTGCGTCCCAGTCTGATGCAAAGAATGTTCTGAAAACATTCTCAAAGAAGTTTCATTTAGAAACATATGATGTCTCGAGGCCACAGTATGATCCTATGGACTATGCTCGAGATTATCTGCAAATGGTTTTCTCGATCCATCACATTGATGATATTGAAGATTATTGGGCAAACTGCAAAGATGACCTAAAGAGTAGAGAAAGGCTCTACGCAAGGTTAACTATTGAAAAAATCAAAAGTGTTCAAAGTTAACATTACAGTTGAAGGGCTAGAAGATGATGGCCAGCATATGTATGATGATACATACCTAGAGAAGTTCAAGCCCCTCCCCATAGGCTCAGAACCCATGTTAGGTCAAGCTATTGATGACTTGGAAAGCTTGATGGGTGGGATTTACAGAAGGACGGAACAATGGGTCGAATGGATAGTGGGTAGGAGAAAGCGGTCGGAAAGGAAGCCTCCATCTCGACAGACCCCAGCAAAAGAGACTGGGAGTACCCTTGCATCATCTTTGGCAACTATCCCAACTATAGCTAAGGAGTCAGCTCAACCAACGGGTGGAGGTGACGAGCCTCTTGAAAAGATGATTCCGTTGGGCAAGACATGCGGAGGTGGCTCAACACCTATCATTGGCTCCGAGGAAGAAGCAACCTCAACAAAACTAGTCAAGTCTATGATTGAGTCTATTAAGAATATAGAAATAGAGAACCCAACTCAAGTTAGTACCGTGGGCACGCAAGGTGATACATCGACCCAAGATACTCCAAGGTGAGGATCTCCTGTCATAGTGGAACTGGGCAAGGATAGTTCCAGCACAGCGGCCACAGAATCGGATGAAGAGGTTGTGAAGCAATAGAAAGATGCTCAAGTCATTAAATTAGTCTCCTCCTCTCCAACTTTAGTAAACCCATTTACTTCCAGACCCAAAGCTACCCCTTCGGTGATCAGGAAGTTGTTTATAGAAGAATTGGTCTCTGCTTCAAAAGTTACTAGTGTTGAATCTTGGATAGAGAGCACTCTGGAGCGCAAAAGGAAGAGAGTAGAAGAAGGGACTTTGATCAAAGATACCCTTTTACGAGCCTTGCAACCCAATACCACTATGATAAAAGTAAAGAAGGTGAAGATGATGTCTACACTAGGACGAGATCTTGAAATAGGACATTTCACTATGGAGGTAGCAAATCCAACTAAGGAAGGAAGGTTTGAAGATTTGACTACTTCTGAGTTTGAGCTACAGTCATTTGACATGGGACTGGCTCGTCATGGCACTAAGGTGGATTGGTGGAAGTCCACCAATGTGGTAATTGAAGAAGAGCTCGAAGAGCTCAAAATTGCTAAAGTACAACTCAAGGCAAAAGTTAATGAGTTGAAAAATTTCATCAGATAGTTAATCACTTTGATTGCAAGTGTCCCTAGTGCTTGGATCACCTTTGATCCTAGTGCTATAGAGAATCAGGCCATCATAGCCAAGTTGCAAGAGGACAGACATTTCAGGCAGATCAGCAAGAGATGGATCAAGAGGCTTGAATATGAGGGACTAGTAGTTATTGAGAAACTAGGTAATGCTCTCCTAAGGCTGGAAATAGAGAGGAATAATATTGATAAGAATTTGCAGACTCTCGTATCGAAGAGAGTAAGATGTCAAGAATGTATAGTAATGTTGCACATGGTAGTTAAAAGGAAGACCAAGGAGGCATTAAGTGCCAATATCTTGCAGAAAGGAGATGAGCCTTTGATCAAATGGCTTCAAAGCCAAGAATTTAAGATCGAGATGATCATCCAAGCTGAAGCAAGGTTGCAATAGACAGATGTCAAAATCAAGGAGGAGAAGAACAAAGATTTTAAACTCCTTCAAGGTATTCACATGGAATAAAAAACAAGTGGTCAAGGAAAATAAATGATCGGAGTGGCCAGTATGCAGAAATCATTTTCTGATTATGTGCATAAGCTGGCAGAACAGTCTTCCTCCCATTTGGATAAGGTGCCAGAACTCCAACAGTTGAGCGGATGCATTTTTAAAGCCACGGAAGAGTTCAAAGATCGAATGGACGTGATCAAGAACCTAGCCATAGAACAGTCTAGATGGCTCATCAAATATACTAATGTCCATATCAATAGGCACGAAGAGCTCATCCAAATCATTACAGTTGTCACTGCTTATAGGGCTAAATTAGACAAGGGGAAGAAAATGGAAGCATAGATAGATTCCCTCTTGTACTAAATTTTGATGTTTATTATAATGGACAAACTTTTGTTTATTATTTATGATTAGAGAAGTGGAACTGTTTCGGTTACCCTTTTTGTAACGGTCCTACTCTGGAACTCTATATGTACTATTTTCCAAATCAATACAAAGGTCAGCTAAATTTTGGTGTGAAGAATGAAATTTTGGTAAGTCAAATTTTTGTATGTCTGAATACCATTGCTTTAACTGTTCCATTGCATTGCATTTATCTTTCTACTGATTTGAATGTTTCCTTGAAATTAGATTTACAATTTATGATTGAATTGAAGTTGTATATTATGATTTGATATAGTTAACGAGAGGGGGATTTAGTGTTAGTCTATGTTTGGGAGGTGTTCCTATGAAATAGATCAAATCATTGTTACTTTGTCATTAATCCTTTGTTTTGCATTTGCATCTTCATTATTTTTCATTGAATTACCAATTTTTAGAGCTTGTATGATTACTAAGATCTTCAGATTGGCTAGATTTAGTTGAATTTTATCTGCCTGAGCTAGTTCTTGTCTAGGTCTAGCTTGGTTTACCTCTTATGTTCTCAGGTTAAGAACATACCCCTGTAAGATTAGAAAAGATTCATATTCATTGAAAATCATTTACTTAAGGGAGTTGTACCTTCAAATCTAGAGGGAAATTAGTTATTCATTTGCATTTCCCAACTGTTGTATTCAATTGATTCTTTAGTATTTGGGTATTTTGGAAGTAAAGTGAAAAGGAACAATCTGTTTACCCACAGATTTTTGGCGACTCTAATGGGGAGACAAATGGTCATTATACCAGAAGAAATACCATGAGGAAGGATGGTGCTTCCCCATGAAAACATAATCCCTGTGCTCCAACCGAATCTTGGTTTCCAAGACAATCAAGAGGATCTCATTTCCTCACTGAACACTTTTTTCTGGAGATATAGAAGAAACAATAAACACTATAGGAATGCCAGCTAAAGAAGAAGCGCTTGAGGGTGCCATTTGAAGGAGAAATCTAAGAAGGGCACAACGCCAAGTAGAGCGTGAAACTAGACTATAGAATTAGTCGAAGCCGTGGAGCCTAAAAGATTTCTTAGGAGTGCAAAAAAGGAAGGTAGTACAGACCCAGTCTTTGAGAGACTTACGGATATTAATTTTTCTCTACTTGAAGTACCTCGTTGAGGAAATAGAACTGCCAAGAGAAAGAGCAGACCCCGTTCACCTCCCAAACAATCTCTTCTTTTGTCTACCACTTTCCAAGTGTTAACTTTACACGGAGTGGTCACTCCTCCTGTTGTCAACCTAACACCTTGTCTACCTCAAGTAGTTATGGCAGTCCCTTGGGCCACTGCAGTTGGACCACTGTAATTAGCAGCATATAATCCCCTTCCCTTAAGTTCAAGGAAGAATTTTCCCAAATTCTTCGGGGATGGGAAAGTATCTACAGATGAACACATTGCGGCATTCTTTTCTTCGGTTAATATCTTAGCAGTGTGAGAAGAAGATGTGGCCATCAGATTATTCATTGAATCCCTTGTTGAAGGTGCTGCTAATTGGTTCCATCACTTGCTCAATTATTCTATCACAGATTGGGCTTCTATGAGAGCTGCTTTTGAAAGAAGATTTAAAACTATTGAAGATGAGCATGCATTGCTGACATAATTGACTTCTATCAAGAAAGAGCCTTCAATCAGTATCAGGGATTTTGTGGCTAAATTTAACAAGCTTGTAAATTGTATCCCAACAGCTGACAGGCCTACTGCGGGGAATTTGAAAACATTCTTCATAAGTGTTATGCCACCTAATATCAACTATGATTTAAGAAGAGTAAACCTGGCAGATTTGGATGCCACACAAAGAACTGTTGTAGAACTTGAAGACCACATGATCTCATCAGGAAAGTGGAAGAGAGAAATACAATCTAGAGCCAGTACTAGTAACACCACATCATCAGGTGAGATGATTCAAAAATTATCCAATGAATTTATTGCCTTTAAGAGGCAACTTCCCAGATTCAATAATCCCTACCAATGAAAATTTCAAGAGCAGCTTGGAAGAAACAATGATGGGAGGAATGCTGAGGGAAAAACATTACAATTAACACCTCCACCATAGAGGCTATCTATAGAAGCTCCCCCTAATAGGGGAAACATGTGTGTATTTCACCTAACGACATATCATCATGGAGAAAATTGCCCTAATGTTTCCTGTGCTTGGCAGATGCATCAGACTGATGACTGGAGTGCTGGAGTATCTGGAGCTGAACCAGATTCATACTCACATGGTGACTCTAAAAAATTATATTTAGAGTACGAATCAGATTCAAAACGAGAGGAATTTTATGCCACCATAGATGGGACCTCCTACACAATATTGACCAGGAGTCAGAAAGATAAGGGCCCTTCTTCCACACCTCCACCAAAAAATAATGAGGCATCTACTTCCAATTCTAAGGAGGCCAACCAAGGAGTGAGGATTCTACAACCGGGTAAGGAACAAAACTCTTTTGACATTATTCAATTCTATAGAGATTCTAGAATTCAGATTTCCCCCATAGACTATCTTAAGTCTAATCCTATAGAACTGCAAAAACTAGTAGATTACTATAAAGAAGGGAATCATAATTTAAACCAAAATGTCATGACTGCCATAGAAAATGAGTCTATATTTGTAGACCCAATTGAGCAGGGAGAGTCATCTGTTTTGGCTACCTTCCCAGTCCAAAAGCCTGATCCATTCTATGTGTCATTATATATTATTGGTTGCAAATTAAGCAATTGCATAATACACTCAAGAGCCTCAGACAATGTAATGCCATCAACTGTAGCTAAATATTTAGGTCTTACCCTCACTAAAGCTCATGGTAGGTGTTACTCCATGGATTCCAAGAAAGTACCTCTGATTGGACAAATCAAAGATGCTCAAGTGGCTCTAGCAGCAGACCCTGAGAAGAAAATGTTGTTAACAATACTTGTTGCTGATATACCTACTAGTTACAGTTTGTTGCTAAGAAAATTTTTTTGCAGAGATCTAGGAGGGGAAATAAAGATGGATTGGTCTCAAGCTTTAATCCCAGTGGGTAGAAAAAAGATAAAGCTAGTTCCTGAAGAGAAAGCTAATTTCACAGTGCTAAAGTCTGATCACCCTAAAGCCCAAATTTTATATCAGGAATTAGAATTTGGAAACTATATGCTATTTACAGATGATCATGATGGGGAAAAAAAACTTGAAAAAGAGGAAAAGCAGTCTTCTGCTAAAGAAATGCCACCACAGATCTGGACTCTAGAATTTGATGGTAGCTGTGCGTCGTCAGGGTCTGGTGCATGTGTAGTCTTAATATCGCTAGATGGAGTATGTGAGCCCATGGCTTATAAATTAGAGTTTGAAAACACCAATAATACAGCTGAATATGAAGCCCTACTGTTAGGAATTATTTCTGTGAAGGAGAAGGGCGTCAAAATTTTGAGATATCGAGGTGATGCTGAGCTAATTGTGTGCCAAGTCAAGAATCAATACTCTGTGAAGAATCATAGATTAAAAAACTACAGGAACAAAGTGTGGGGTGAAATCAAAGTGTTAGATGCATTCTTTATTGAATCTATGCCAAGAGAGTTGAATTCCAAGGTGGACTCCTTAGTAGTATCATCCTCATTACTCCTCCCTCACCTAGAGTTCAAAGATAAGAAGTACCGAGTAGAGGTTGTGTATAGACCATTTGTGCCTGATAATGCAGAAGATTGGCAAGTGTTTGAAGATGACAAGATCCTTCTCTTTTTGGAGAGCGGCGGTGATTTCCATAGGGATACTCCTAATGATCATAAAAAAAACATCATGACAAGCACAAGGGGGATAAATCAAATATCATCTAGTTGCAAGGTAATATCATCCCTCCCCATTTAGTCACACTTGAAAAAATTTTCAACAGGCATGATAATTTTGTTAAAAAGAAGAGAATTGAGAAAGGCCCCACCACTGGTGAATAGGAGGGAATTAATATTGGAAGTGAAAAAGATCCCAAAATGATCAACATTGGAAAATTTTGAACTGAAGTAGAAAGGGAAGGGGCCATGAAACTCTTCCTAGAATACCAAGATGTTTTCGCCTGGAGTTATGAAGATCTAAAAAAAATTATGAATGGGAAATTCAAACACCAAATTCCTTTAAAACCTGAGGCCCCTCCATTCAGGCAGAAGCAAAGGAATTACAACTCCAAAGTTGTTGATTCCATATTTAGGGAAGTTGATAAAATGCTTAAAGAAAGAATCATATATCCTATCCATCACTCTACCTAGGTGGCTAATATACTGCCTGTGAGGAAGAAGAACGGAGAAATAAGGATCTGCATATATTTTAGAAATCTTAATCAATCTTCCTTGAAAGACAATTATGCCCTTCCCAACATGGATCACCTATTGCAGACTGTGGCTGTAGCTGAGATGATGTCTATGTTAGAAGGCTTCTCAGGGTATAATTAGATAGAAGTGGAGAAAGTAGACCAGCACAAAATGACTTTCACTACCCTATGGGGCACTTTCACATATCACAGAATTCCATTCGGGTTAATCAACGCGAGCTACCTTTCAGAGAGGTATGGATCTTTCCTTCAGCGATATGAAGAACAAAATAATTGGTATGTATCTGGATGATCTTACTATATTTTCTAGAAAAAGAGTGGACCATATAAATGATCTAAGGAGGGTGTTGCAAAGGTGTAGGGAAGATGGGATTTCATTGAATCCCAAGAAAACAATATTTTGTGTGACTAAAGGGAAATTGTTGGGTCACATTGTTTCCCAAGAAGGCATAAGAATTGATCCAGAAAGGGTGAGAGCGATCCAGCATCTGATTTTGAACAAAACTGGAGTAAAATCATTTTTTGTTCAAGTAAACTTCCTCGGGAGGTTCATCCCAACTTTTTCTAAAATCACCCAATGCATAGTGGACATGATTAAAGGAAATGTAAACTTCAAATGGAATGACCCTAGAAAACAAGCTTTTAAAATCATTAAAAGTGCCATAGCCAATGCCCTTGTTTTATGTCACCCAGACTACAAAAAGGATTTCATAATCTAGTGTTATTCCTCTGAACATACTCTGTCAGCCATTCTCATGCAGGAGAACAAGGAAGGAGTTAAGGCTCTTATTAATTTTATGATCACACCTCTGAAAAATCATGAGTTGAAATACTCTCAGAATGAAAAGCATTCTTGTGCAGTAGTAAAATCTTTGAAGAACTTCAGATTCTATATTTTACACTCTTCTCCCTTATATATGTGCCTAACATTGCAGTAAAGAGTATTTTGACTCAACAGGATGTGGGATGTAATAACAAAGGAGCATGGGTGGCTAAGACTCAAGAATACGACATAGAAATCAAACCCACCAAGCTGGTGAGAGGAAATGCACTGTGCAGCAAAGAAATGGCAGAAAATCAAGTGGACGAAGATCCTGAAATGACGCAACTAGTTTTAGCAGTAAGTATGCAAGACCCTTGGTTTGAAAATATTGTGTATTTTCTAACATACGGTGAATATCCCCAAGGATTCACTTTGAAACAAAGAAGAGATTTGAAACTAAAAGCTTCTAAATATGTTATTTGGGAAGATAGATTGTATAAGAGATCCATAGATGGGACTTTCCTCCGATGTGATGACAAAAAATAGCAAGAGAAGTTGTTAAAAGTGTTTCATGATGAAGCTTGCAGGGGACACTTTTCCTCATCGGTTACTGCATTCAAGATATTGAGACAGTGTCATTATTGGCTGGGAATGTTTACAGATGCATATCATTGGGTGGCAAGATGTGAAAAATGAAAAATGTTTACTGGAAAGCCACAGCTAGCAGCGCTACCTCTTAGACCAATGAGAATTGAGGGTCCTTTTCAGTTTTGGGGTCTTGATTTTATTGGTCCTATAAATCCCACATCTAGCGCAGGCCATACCTACATAATCACTGCGATACACTATTTCACAAAATGGGTGGAGACGAAAGCAACCAAGAAAACTACTTCAAAGGTAGTATGTGAGTTCATCAAAGAGAACATCTTGGTAAGGTTTGGCGTGCCTATTAAGTTAGTTATGGATAATGTCACATACTTTTCTTCTCAGTAAATTACCAAATTCTATTTTGAGTATGGCATTATGACCAGTCACTCATCTGACTATTTCCCTCAAGGAAATGGTCAAGCTGAGTCCAGTAACAAAAACTTGGTGAACATCATGAAGAAGCTCATAGAAGATAACCAGAGAACTTGGCATAAGAAAATTTATGAAGCCCTCTGGGCAGATAGAGTGACTCCAAAAAGAGTCATTCGAGTGTCTCCTTTTGATCTTGTCTATGCGATCGAATCCAGTCTCCCATTTTCATTACAGTTAGCAACTTGCAGATTGAGAACAACAGTAGAAGATGATGTATATGAAGACGGTTTAGAAAAGAGGATTCTTTACTTAAAAAAACTTGAAGAGGAAAGGGAGAAAATGGTAGATCACATCACACAACATCAATTGCGCACGAAGAACTTGTTTGATAAAAAGAGTAGACATCATAAATTTATGGAGGGAGATATGGTGTTATTATGGGACAAGTGCAGGGCACCCAAAGACATCCATGGAAAATTTGAAACAATTTGGAAAGGACCTTTCAAGATCCATCAGGCATTTGAGAATAATTCTTGTAAATTGACCTATCAAGATGGTGAAGTACTACCCCTGACATATAATGGTCAGGACTTGAAGTTGTATCAGATCTGATTTTAAAATAGGTAACCATGTATTGTACCACAGCTACGTTTAGTTCCCATTTTTGTTTTCCTTAGTTTGGTTTCCTTTCCTTTCTTTCCTTTCCATGTTTTTTCTTTAGTTTTGTTGTGAGCCGCCTTTTATTGAGCTTTGCAAAACCATAGATTTGAGTTCCTTGCTTGGACACGTGAATTTCCAAGTCCCCAGATAGATCTAGTTGTTGCCCCATTTTTGTTCTGCATACCTTTAGGCAAAAATGGATGTCTAGTACTTGGTACTAGTTTTGAATCATCGTGTAAGTCTTGAGTCTAAGTCTAGCTTTCTCTTTAGGCTAGGAGGCCTTTATCAGATTTCCCCAAATTGACTTCTCCTTTGCAAGCCAGAGGGAATATGTATCTAAGATCATGTTTCATTGGGTAGGTTAGCTTCCCAAATCTGGTAAAGGTCATGTTTCAGAGGATTCTAACATTGGTTCTATTTACATTTAAAGCCTTTGGTGTTGACACTTCATTTTACAGCATTGGCAAAAAAATGGTTTCGGGCTTCTCCTTGGTGGAAAATCACCTGCAAAGTGTGTTTACCATGGTGGGTATTTCCAAAAGTCTCAGCGGTCAGATTGAAGTTGGAAATAGATAATTGAAGTTTAGAAAGGCAATTAGATTCAACGCAAATCCATTCAAGTCAAACAGAGGATCAAATGATGAAAAATATAAGATGGAATTCTCAATGGCAAAAAAGTGGAAAATGGCTTGTCCACTGCTTCATCAGGCAGGTTTCAACCTGCGAAGTACATTTTAAGCCAAATCATTAAAATAGAAGGGCATTGGAGAAGAATCTATCTCATAGGTGACTCAACGTATAAGGAAAGCTGATGAAATCAATACATATCATTTTAGCATATCAATAGGCTAAAATCCTCCCTTGGCAGATTTCTAAGAAAGGAGCACCTCAAAAGCATTTCTCCACCCAAAGGAGAAGCAGAAAAGTAATTATCTCCTACCTCCAAAAAGTTACCGTTACAGTTGTCAAAATGGAAAGATGTTTCTTAATGGCCCGTAAAGGTAAAATAATTAATTTCAATAAAGTCATTTTACCCCTTAACACAATTTTTCATAAATGCTTACATTTCTTCATTCATGTGGTGCACGAAGTCGGCCGTTAACGGTAAGAATTCAAAAATTATAAATTTAGTGAAGTGATACAAATAGGAACTACCATCTGTTTGATGAACTATCTAAATTTGAAATTCTTAGCAGAAAGTTGTTCTCTGATCTTAGATTCCTGAGATACATCTCTAGTTCCTGTTTCAAATCAACCCAAACATGGCTACCAAATTTATGGGGTTCAATGGAATGAATGACATCACTTCTGATTGGCACAACATTATAGACAATTCTCTGAAGTTCTTTGACCTGCAGAGCTTCCAAGACAGATTGAAGGTGGACCCAATGCACCACATTACTAAAAAACTGAAGGAGTGTGGACTAGTTAAAGCCGTCGGCTTCCCTGTGGCAATTAAAGCTCCTAAGCTTGTTAGAGAATGTATAGCACACTATTATACAGACACCACAAAAATCCTTTTTCTTGATGACACTGTGCTACTCTCTATTGACAGAGACTTTGTTCAGAACTCCCTTCGTATTCCAGAACAAACTGAGCATTCAGAGATGACATACAGTCGAGCGGTTACTGAATATGGAGCGAAGTAGGCCATGTGGAAGAAGGAGATTATGAATACATGGTTCCAGGAGTCAAAGAGCGCTAAGGGCAAATTTCCCAAAACTCTATATGGCACGAACCTGAAGCCAGAGATTGTGGATATCTTGGTATTGCTTAACATGATCAGAGGTGAGAGCGATGTACTAAATTTCATTGAGCATCATTTATTCCTAGTCCAGGTGATTTTATCTCAAGACCATTTTATTGATTGGGCCCTCATGGTAAGCGAAAATCTCTCTAATGCCCTAAATAGAGCTAAAATCAACGTGAGTTCTATATGTCATCGGTTCTATTATACATTTTGGCTACTATTCAACTTTGGTCAGGAATTCCTAGATTAGAAGAATTTCCAAAATATGTGAAGAGCTATGAGTTCTTCCCCTATCTGCAATTGCATAATAGTTATACTAAATATCTCAAGGTTAATGATGCATTTACTATGAGATTGTGTAGGGAGTTACAAGGTTTCCCAAAAATGAGATTTTCTCCAAAAGGCACGGCATTCATCAGCCAATTCAGAGCTTATTTTATTCAGTTTGCCAATTTCTCATACATTCATCCTGTAGGATTTGATGATTTGCCTCTGAAGTTGCCCAGAAATCCAGACGACATGATCATGCTGGTTGAGGTGATGAGGCAAGCGGTCCAGGTGAACCTAATTTGTGCAGGCACTCAGAAGAAATGCTATGACTTCCCGATGACCATTGGAGCCTATAGTTGTGCGTCCCAGTCCAATGCAAAGAATGTTCTAAAAACATTCTCAAAGATGTTTCATTTAGAAACACATGATGTCACGAGGCCGAAGTATGATCTTGTTGAATATGCTCAAGATTATCTATAAATGGGTCGCTTGATCCATCACATTGATGATATTGAAAATTATTCAACCAACTGCAAAGATGACTTAGAGAGCAGAGAAAGGTTCTACGCAAGGTTAACTTTTGAACAAATCAAAAGGTTCAAATTTAACATTGCAGTTGAAGGGCTAGAAGATTACGACCAACTTATGTACAATGATACATACCTAGAGAATATCAAGCCCCTCCCCATAAGCTTAGAACCCATGTTAGGTCAAGCTATTGATGACTTGGAAACCTTGATGGGTGGGATTTACAGAAGGATGGAACAATGGGTTGAATGGATAGCGGATAGGAGAAAGTGGTCGAAAAGGAAGCCTCTGTCTCGATAGACCCCAGCAAAAGAGACTGGGAGTACCCCTGCATCATCTTTGGAAACTATAGCTAAGGATTCATCTCAACCAGTGGGTGGAGGTGATGAGTCTCCTGAAAATATGGTTCCATTGGACAAGACATGCGGAGGTGGCTCAACACCTATCATTGGCTCCGTGGAAGAAGCAGCCTCAACAGAACCAGTCAAGTCTATGACTGATTCTATTAAGAATATAGAAATAGAGCACCCAGCTCAACTTAGTACTGTGGGAACGCAAGGTGATACCTTGACCCAAGATACTCCAAGGCGAGGATCTCCTATCATAGTGGAAGTGGGCGAGGATAGTTCCAGCACAGTGGCCACAAAATCAGATGAAGAGGTTGGGAAGCAACATAAACCTTCTCAAGTCATTAAATTAGACTCCTCCTCTCCCACTTTGGTAAACCCATTTACTTCTAGACCCAAAGCTACCCCTCTAGTGATTAGGAAGTTGTTTATAGAAGAACTGGTCTCTGCTTCCAAAGTTACTAGTGCTGAATCTTGGATAAAGAGCACTCTGGAGCACAAAAGGAAGAGAGTAGAAGAAGGGACTTCAAGAAAAGATACCCTTTCACGAGCCTTGCAACCCAATACCACTGTGAGAGAAGTAAAGAAGGTGAAGAAAATGTGTACACTAGGTTGAGATCCTAAAAATGGACATTTCACTATGGAGGTAGCAAAGCCAACTAAGGAAGGCAGGTTTGAAGATTTGACTGCTTCCGATTTCAAGCTACAATCATTTGAAATGGGACTAGCTCATCATGACACTAAGGTGGATTGGTGGAAGTCCACCAATGTGGTAATTGAAGAAGAGCTCGAAGAGCTCAAAATTGCTAAAGTACAACTCAAGGCAGAATTTAATGAGTTGACAAATTTCATCAGGTAGTTAATCACTCCAATTGAAAGTGTCCCTAGTGCTTAGACCACCTTTGATCCTAGTGCTGCAGAGAATCAGGCCATCATAGACAAGTTGCAAGAGGACAGACATTTCAGGCAGATTGGCAAGAGATGGATCAAGAGGCTCGAATCTAAGGGACTACTAGTTATTGAGAAACTGGGTAATGCTCTCCTAAGGCTGGAAACAGAGAGGAATAATATTGATAAGAATTTGCAGACTCTTGCATCAAAGAGAGTAAGATGTCAAGAATGTATAGTAATGTTGTATGTGGTAGTTAAAATGAAGAACAAGGAGGAATTAAAGGCCAAGATCTTGTAGGAAGGATCGAATGGCTTCAAATCCTAGAATTTAAGATCGAGATGATCATCCAAGCTAAAGCAGGGTTGCAACATACAGATGTCAAAATCAAGGAGGAGTAGAACAAAGATTTTAAACTCCTTCAGAGTCTTCACATGGAATCAAAAATAAGTGGTTAGGGAAAATAAATGATCGGAGTGGCTAGTATGCAGAAATTATTTTTTGATTATGTGCATAAGATGGCAAAACTATCTTCCTCCCATTTGGATAAGGTGCCAGAACTCCAACAATTGAGCGGATGCATTTTTAAAAGCCATGGAAGCGCTGAAATATTGGATAGATGCGATCAAGAGCCTAGCCAAAGAACATTCCATATGGCTCATCAGATATAGTAATGTCCATATCAATAGGCATGAAGAGCTCATCCCAATCATTACAACTGTCACTGCTTATAGAGATAAATTAGACATGGGGAAGAAAATAGAAGCATAGATAGATTCCCTCTTGTACTAAATTTTGATGTTTATTATAATGGATAAAATTTTGTTTATCATTTCTGATTAGAGAAGTGGAACTGTTTTAGTTACCCTTTTTGTAATAGTCCAACTCTGGAACTCTATATGTACTATTTTCCAAATCAATACAAAGGTCGGCTAAATTTTGGTGTGAAGAATGAAATTTTGTTGAGTCAAATTTGCGTATGTATAAATACCATTGCTTTAACTGTTCCATTGCATTGCATTTATCTTTATACTGATTTGAATGTTTCCTTGAAATTAGATTTATAGTTTATGATCAAACTAAAGTTTTGTATTATGACTTGATACAGTTAACCAGAGGGGGATTCAGTGTTATTCTATGTTTGGGAGGTGTTCCCATGAAATAGATCATCACATTGTTACTTTTTCATTAATCCTTAGTTTTGCATTTGCATCTTCATTATCTGTTGTTGCATTTCTAGTTTTTAGAGCTCATTTGATTACTGAGATCTCCAGATTGGCTAGATTTAGTTGAATTTGATATGCCTGAGCTAGTTCCTGTCTAGGCCTAACTTGTTTTACCTCTTCTGTTCTCAGGTTAAGAACATACTCCTATTAAATTAGGAAAGATTCATATTCATTGAAAATCATTTACTTAAGGGAGATGTACCTTCAAATTAAGAGGGAAATTAGTTATTCATTTGCATTCCCCAACTTTGTATTCGATTGATTCTTTAGTATTTGGGTATTTTGGAGTTAAAGTGAAAAAGAACAATCTATTTACCAACATGATTATAGGTTTTAATATTTTAGTGAGAGATCCAAGGGAGATCGTAATGTAGGAAAAAGAGAACAGGGTTTATCTGAGTTGTTCAGAGCAATGTGAGTGATAGGTGTATGTCATGTATGTTAGTATTCTGAAGCTGAATAATAAATTAATCTATGTTCTACTGGTTTTATCGCAAGTATTTTTCTAGGTTTTTCTATATATATCATCAAATGTGTCAAGGGTACATCAACATTTCAAAATATACTAATCATCAGAGCAATGTCATCATAGATAAGACCAAAAATTGGTATAACATTAGAATGGATCAAAATTGTATATCAATGAAGTATGGATAGTTCTCAGCTATATCCTCGGCATCATCAATAATATGTGTTGAAGGCTATGGTAGATGTGGGACATCATCTATGGGAGGCATGCGAGCACCCTTTGATCTGGCCATAAACTGTGAATACAATACCACCTGTTGTGCAATAGGTACTGCTATACTGTACGCTGCAACATAGTATGTTTCCCTACTCATCTAAAAATTAGTTGTATGATGAAAATGGTCATCCTCCACAATCAAAGAAACTATCCTTTGATATCTCTCTATGAACTTGAATTGAGAAATGACTGCCTATATCTGGAGAGCTTGAACTTTCTCTCTCAATGAACAAACCACATCCTAGGGGGTCCTCTAACCTGGAGCCTATCCCTATGCCTAATCTTATACCTACTCACCCTGTACCTTCTCACCTTATACCTGATCAACCTGGCCCTACTATGCCTGACCATCCCTACGCTGTCTCACATTTTGTGCTGCCTCCTCAAATGTTGTTGCATCATGTCTTGTCACTGGGGAACCATGTGATCTTGAGGCTATATCAACTCCAACAGAAACTAAACCTCTACTCTCTTCCCTCTGCCTCTGACCACTTGTAGTTTCTTCCCTTCTAGAACTCAGCCCTGGATCTACACCTGCCCACCTAGGAACTATCACTGTAATGGTGATAGGGATCGGGTCTACCTCCGCTATCCTGGGCACTCTCGTTGCTGGATCTGTAAATCGAGGGAATGGATGCCTACCAAAGTAATCTTGATACTGAGGTGTCATACCTACATCTTCTATATTCTCCATGTAATCCCAAGTAGTTTGGGCTATCCTGGTCATCTCCTACACTATTTTGGCATATACAAGCCATGTGCCCTATCCTAATTTGCCCTCATCACCAATTCGAGCATATGATGCGAAATTTGTAGACATGGCTTGTGGATGATATAACTTCCTATGTACTTGGGTAACCACAAATATCTCCACGATGGCACCTCCTCTATCCTGGGCACTCTCACCGTTGGATCTGTAAACTAAGGGAATGGATGCCTACCAAATTAATCCTGTTACTCAGGTGTCATACATGCATCTGTTATATCCTCCATGTAATCCCAAGTATCTTGGGTTATCCTGGTCATATCCTGCATTGTTGTGGTGCATACAAGCCATGGGCCCTATCCTGATTTTCCCTCATCAAAAAATTGAACATATGATGTGAACTCTCTAGACATGGCTTATGGACGACCAAGCTGCCCATGTACTCGGGTAACCACAAATATCTCCATGATGGAACCTCCTATATCTTTGGAACTCTCACCGCTGGATTTATAAATTGAGGGGATGGATGCCTGCCAAAGTAATCCATTTACTCAGTGTATAGAGGGAAAATGGATTCACACCCTACACTTAGGAGAGGAAGAATACCAAGATTTATCCTCCAATGAGATATGATTAACACAAAGGTAAGTGTCAATTCATGATCTATATAAAGGAGATAAATGGATTGGGTTAACTTCTCCCTCACCTCTTTAAAGAGAGGGTTTAGGGAAGAGAAATTGAAAATATTTGAAAGGTAAATCTAGAAGACTAATATTGAAATGAAGAAATAAAAAAGTACATATCTCTGAAAAATAATCTCTTGAAAACCCTATCATATGGTCTCATGAACTATTGATTTTCATGAACCTCAACTGAAGCTGTGAGATCTACAAAACCCAGAAATATTTTTCTTTTCTGAGAAAGGTCAATTTTGACCCAAAAAGTCTGATTCTGACCTAGAAAGTTTGATTCTGACCCAGAATAGAATGTTGATTTCTACCCAGAAATGAATGTTTCCTTTGACCCAAAAATTCTGATTCTGACCTAGAAAGTCTGATTCTGACCTGCACATTCTGACGAAAAATTTGTTATGGATCCTGATAGTTTGCCGAAAAGGGTATCCGGATCTGCACTCCAATTCATTGTTCCAAACCTGTCCCTACAAGAAAAATGGTTTGTTTGTTGGGGGAAAGGGGTTTGCCTTCGTCAAACCCCAGTTTTGGAATTACCCTTATAATTGAATTGAAATTGCATAGATAAACAAAGTAAATGAACAAATTCACCTTGCTTGTATAGAAACCCTTGTGGCGGATTTGAATCCATGGATCCACAAGTATTTATGCTCCAAAAGAATGTAGAATGTAGGATGTCTCAAATCAATTGCTTGTAGATCTTCAAAACCAATCTTGAATGGATCTTTGAATAGGAAGAGGCCTGGAGAAATGTGGATGTAGAAATCTTCAACAAGAGGGCTCCATAGAGCTTGAATCCTTCAAAGGCTACCAATGGACCTCCTTGATGAATTGAATTCTTGAAGGTTATTGAATGCTTGGATACTTGAGAGTAGATGATTTCTTCAATAGATCATGCATAGAGTTGTCTTTTTCAAGTCTTAGATGGTTCTTAGAGAAAATGAGAAGATAAAGCTTCCTTATATACAAATCTAGGGAACAATCTTCTAGAGAGGCCTACATAGGAAAATTAAATTCCCATTAGACCTATACCCCTAGAAGTGGACCTATATTAAATATGATTTCAAGATTCATTGCCTCAAAGACCGAAATAGTCGACCTGGAAGTAGGAATTAAATCTTTTTGAAGCCCGACATCCGAAAACTTTGGGATCCTAAAATTTGGACCCTGGGTCAAGGTCAAGGTCAGCCTTGACTTAGGTTAGGGTTAAGGTTGACCTTGAACCTAAAGGTCAACCTTGAACCTGAGGTCAAGAATCTCAAAATCATAGAGTAGGGTGCCAGAAAAGGTAGGAGAAAAGTGGAAAATAGGGCAGAATCAGGGGGAGAAATCATATCCAAGTCAAAGACCCATTCAAGGAACTTGACATGACCCCAAACCACTTACTTGGAGGGATAAACCAGTCCTAAATGGAATTTATTTCATTTTTTGATGATACATTTAGCCCCCGCCTTAGCAAGAGTATGGACTCGACGCAAACTCTTGGTAAAGGAGATCATAAAGAAAAGATAATCTTATTGAAATCAAAAGGGACAAAGGAATCCTCATGCCCCTAGGGACTCAAGTCTTTGTCAACCCTAAGATTATGATAAGAGAGACATCACTAGTCAAAGAGAAAGAGAGAGAGAGAGGAGTGGTTAGCTCTCCCATTAAGATGTGTGTATCTCACTATGCACCACAAAAAAGATAGGATGGCCCACCAAGCAAAGAATTGATAGTCACCCCATAAAGTTGTTGGTGCAGAGAACCCTAGGGTTTTAGCTCCAAACCCTAGTAATTTGCAGAGTGATCAAAGGAGAAGATCACGGTTAGAAGACAGTCATGTTTCCTAAACCATAAATGTGCGAGTGAGCGATTACCAATGCTTATCGCCGGGTCGCAGGAGATCAGCGGTTAAGTGGAAACAGTGTGCGAGGATGGGACAGTAGTATATCGCACAGTCGGCCAGGAAAGTGGCGGTTAGTGAAAAGCGGTGCGACAAGGAGATAACCATGCATCGCGCAGTCGTGAGTTGATGGGAGGTTAAGTTCAAACCAGTGCGAGAACATGATGACAACTCATCGCTCAGTCGCAGGCTAATCGGCAGTAAGGTTTTGAGTGCTGCGGGAGTGCGATAGCAGTTATCGCTGAGTTGCAGGAGAAACATCAGCTCGGGTCAAAGTAGTGCGAGCGCGCGATGACAATGCATCGCCGGGTCACAGAGAAATTGACAAACAGTGTTTTAGTGGTGCGAGCGCGCGATAACAATGCAGCGCAAGGTCGCAAAGAAAATGGCAGCTTGGGGGTAATGGTTGCGAGTGCGCGACAATAGTGAATTGCAAGGTCACAGGGTTAAGACATGCCTAGTGATTATAACTCGCGACTATGCGATTAAGCATCCGAGGTAAGGTAAAATGTCTGACCGAGTTGATAAAGAGCTGCGACACCGTGACTGTAAAGGAGAGAATAGGTTGACTTGTCAACATGGAAGAAAACACCAAAATAAAAGAGAATGCCACAGAGGTAAATGACATCCACGTCGACAGCTATGCTAATGATGAGCTTAATGACAGTTATAGGAGGAAGATGAAGAGCCAAAGTAATTAGAATCTTCAGATGGCAGGTACCCTAGAAACGGTTACGAATCAAGAACAGGCCGCGTTATTAAAATGGAGAAAAAGAACCATTGTAAGAGGTTGGAGAAGTTAGAGACTGAGGAGACTAGCATAGAAGGTTTGAGTTTTCATTGTAATTTTCTGGTTTTTCAATAAAGAATAGTCCCTATATTTTTCTGTGTGTACTTCTATCATGTGCAGACTTCTGTAGAGTAGGATTTTGAATTCAGTTAAGTCTCATGGATGCTTTTTGACTCTTATAATCCATCCTATGGAGTGTGACTGTCAAGAAGCATCCTTCATGTATTTTTATTCTATTTTTGTGTCTATGTTGGAGGAGAGGCTAGTCAGAATTGTAAACAAGTCCTAGGCGAGCTAAATGGTCCGGC
>MU224129.1:2620310-2634726 GCA_018584345.1 Thuja plicata | reverse complement strand
TGAGAAGCATTGGAGTAGAAGAATTTAAATATTTGTATGCAGGGGATGAAGATTTTGCAGAAGCATACAAGGTATGCTCTGATTTTGAAAATCATTTTCACAGTGAATTTGCTAACTACACTCTACATAATGGTTTTTTGTTTAGGGACAATCAATTATGTGTTCCAAGGGGTTCCATGAGAGACAACCTGATACAGGAAAAACACAATGGATGTTTGAGTGGGCACTTTGCATTGAATAAGACTCTAGAATTAGTAAGTAGATACTATTACTAGCCGAAGATGCAGAAAGATGTAAGGAGATATGTAGAGCAATGCATAGTTTGTTAGAAAGCAAAGGGGACCTCTACAAATGCTGGCTTGTATCAACCACTACCCATACCAGATAGGCCTTGGGAATTTATGAGTATGGATTTTATTGTGGGGTTACCTAGGACAAAGACTGGTTATGATAGCACTTTTTTTGTAGTAGACAGGTTCAGTAAAATGAGTCATTTTATACCTTGTAAGACCACAAATGATGCCAGTCATATTGCTCACTTATTTTTCAAGGAAATTGTTAGAATTCATGGTTTTCCAGTAAGCATAGTGTCTGACAGAGATGTCAAGTTTATGGGTCATTTTTGGAAGACCTTATGGAGAAGATTGGGAACTAATTTGTCCCACAGTTCTGCCTACCATCCTCAAACAGATGGTCAGATAGAAGTTATCAACAGAGTGCTGGGAAATTTGCTTAGATGCTTAACAAAGGAGTATGGACAAGCCTGGGATCAAGTGTTACCACAGGCAGAATTTGCTTATAATGATAGTGTCAACAGGACTACAGGGAAAAGCCCATTTCAGATTGTATATGGGATGCATCCATGTGGAGTTTGTGAACTCAGAGAATTAAAAGGACATCAAGTGATAAGTGGTCATGCTGATGACTTTGCATTGTCTATGAAGGAGATACATGATCATGTGAAGAAGAATATGATTGAAACAAATCAGAAATTAAAAGAGAAGGTAGATGAAGGAAGGAGAGAAGTCCAATTTCAAATTGGAGATTTGGTAATGGTACATCTGAACAAAGCCATATTACATAAGGGGATTCCTACTAAACTGCAAATGAGGAGAATAGGTCCCTGCAAGATATTGGAGAAGTATGGGCAGAATGCCTATAAAATTGATTTACCTAACAATTTGGAAATGTCACCAGTTTTTAATGTGCAGGATCTTATTCCATATAGAGGACCAGTGATACCTAAGAGCACTTAGTAGATGGAATTAGGAAAAGATGTTCAAGATATACCAGTGAAGACTAAGTCCAAGTTGCAAGCAGAGAAAATCCTAGATTCACGAGTTCAGAAAACAACTCGACGCAGGATATACAGAGAATACCTTGTCAAATGGTTAGGGTTACCAGAAGTAGAAGCTACATGGATGGACAAAGAAGAATGAAAGAAGAAAGGAATTAGTTCGGCATTGTTGCCGACTAATTCAAACTAAATTCTTCCTTTGCAGAGGGGGGAGTATGGTGCAGAGCACCCTAGGGTTTTAGCTCCAAACCCTAGTAATTTGCAGAGTGATCAAAGGAGCAGATCACGGTTAGAAGACAGTCATGTTTCCTAAACCATAAATGTGCGAGTGAGCGATTACCAATGCTTATCGTCGGGATGCAGGAGATCAGCAGTTAAGTGGAAACAGTGTGCGAGGATGCGATAGTAGTATATCGCGCAGTCGGCCAGGCAAGTGGCGGTTAGTGAAAAGAAGTGTGAAAAGGAGATAACCATGCATCACGCAGTCACAAGTTGATGGGAGGTTAAGTTCAAACCGGTGCGATAACGCGACAACAACTCATCGCTCAATCACAGGCTAATCGGCAGTAAGGTTTTGAGTGCTGCGGGACCGCGATAGCAGTTATCACCGAGTCGTAGGAAAAACATCAGCTCGGGTTGAAGTAGTATGAGCGCGCAATGACAATGCATCGTCGGGTCGCAGAGAAATTGACAAACAATGTTTTAGTGGTGCGAGCGTGCGATAAAAATGCAGCGCAAGGTCGCAAAGAAAACGACAGCTCGAGGGTAATGGTTGCGAGTGCACGACAATAGTGAATCGCAAGGTCGTAGGGCTAAGACATGCCTAGTGATTATAACTCGCGACTATGCGATTAAGCATCCGGGGTAAGGTAAAACGTCTGACCGAGCCGATAAAGAGCTGCGACACCGCGACTGTAAAGGAGAGAATAGGTTGACTTGTCAACATGGAAGAAAATGCCAAAATAAAAGAGAATGCCACGGAGGTAAATGACATCCACGTCGACAGTTATGTTGATGATGAGCTTGATGACAGTTACAGGAGGAAGATGAAGAGCTGAAGTAATTAGAATCTTCAGACGGCAGGTAACCTAGAAACGGTTACGAATCAAGAACAGGCCGCGTTATTAAAATGGAGAAAAAGAACCATTGTAAGAGGTTGGAGAAGTTAGAGACTGAGGAGACTAGCATAGAATATTTGAGTTTTCATTGTAATTGTCTAGTTTTTCAATAAAGAATAGTCCCTGTGTTTTTCTGTGTATACTTCTATCGTGTGTAGACTTCTGTAGAGTAGGATTTGAATTCAGTTAAGTCTCATGGATGCTTTTTGACTCTTATAATCCATCCTATGGAGTGTGACCGTCAAGAAGCATCCTTCATGTATTTTTATTCTATTTTTGTGTCTGTTTTGGCGGAGAGGCTAGTCAGAATTGTAAACAAGTCCTAGGCGAGCTAAATGGTCCGGCTAGAGAACTTGTAGGAGAGAGAGATAGAAGGAGAAGGTACATGACTGACTTTATTCAGTCATGGAGAGGAAGATAAGATAGAGAGTGAATTTTTTCGATGGGTAGGGAACCTAGGAGAGAGGGAGTGTAGAAGTCCTTCTAGTTAGGGTCTGAGAGCAACCCTAAGAGACTCAAGTGTGAGTCTAGAGGATCCTGAAGTGAATAGGGTCCAAGGCAAGGTTCCTAAAAGAGAGTAGGAATCTAGGAGCAAGGTGACCTCCCCATCAGTTGTGCACCTTATGACGGCTTTGTGTATGTATGTAGTGCATCTTTTGATGACTTTTATTAAATAACCATGGATCCATATCCTCATATCACCTTGGAATATATTTGTAAAATGTGTATCTCTTCAGGATTTAGCAACTTATGTGTGTTAATCCTCATGCCCCTAGGGACTCAAGTCTTTGTCAACCCTAAGATTATGATAAGACAGACATCACCAGTCAAAGAGAAAGAGAGAGAGAGAGGAGTGGTTAGCTCTCCCATTAAGATGTGTGTATCTCACTGTGAACCATAAAAAAGATAGGATGGCCCACCAAGTAAACAATTGATAGTCACCCTATAAAGTTGTGCACCTTATGGCGGATTTGTGTATGTATGTAGTGCATCTTCTGATGACTTTTATTAAATAACCATAGATCCATATCCTCATATCACCTTGGAATATATTTGTAAAATGTGTATCTCTTTAGGATTTAGCAACTTATGTGTGTTACCTTCTGAGGATTTAGCATATTGAATTGTAATTGAATGTGTATCTCTTTAGGATTTAGAAACTTATGTGCATACCTTCAGAGGATTTAGCATGCTACAAAACAAATGGGTTAGAAAAAATTTATGCAATAATATAGAATGAGGGAGGCCGTATATATGCCCCCCTCCTTAAGATGGAAAAATACATACTATTTTGACATGTTAAGGAAAGAAAATAATAAGGATAAATACTTCTTCAACAAAAAGACAATATCCATAGACAACACCGAGTCCAAGCCAAGAATGTCACAACTCCTATGAGACCATGGAAGGAATGAATGCAAAGAGATATCATGCAAGAAGTGAAAAAGTAACCCTTGTGAGGGATAGCACACGATTCAGTTTCCAAGGTGAGAGATTTATCAACCATGGAAACCCAATGTCAAACAATGAAATAGGTTATAATCAAGGACATAGATCCTCAATGCAAACCAAAATTTTCATGTATGATTGGATATCACATAATAGATAGGTATTTCTTAACCAAGGGAAAAGTGGATCTCAGAAAGAAAGAAAAGAAGGAGATGGCATCCTTGCCCCCCAAGAATAGGAACAAGGATGAAGGGGAACCTATTATATCGCTCACAACACTATGCAAGACAACGAGCCCCCAAGGATTAGGCTAACATTGTTTACATAATGTGGAGCTCCATAATAGGAACATACATTTTATTTAGAGAAAATGGGATTGAAATATAACTCATTGCCACATGATATATAAATAACTTTACTATCAATGAGCTACCTAATATTATAATGTAAAGCTTGACATTCATTAATAGAGTGATCATGAAATCTATGATACAAACAAAAATGATGAGTCTTCAAGTGTGGACTATGTTTCTTTTTGTGTTTAGGTCTAGTAATCACCTTAGCACGAAGGAGTTTAGGCAAAAGAACTTCTTGGTCAAATTCCTTGATAGGGTCATCATGTTTTGAAGTATTATTTGAGATGTTGTTAACATTGTTGTGTTGTTGAGGATTAAATCCAAATCCATAAGAATGCTCATGCCCCCCATTCTGTAAGGGCATTAGAATTCCCTTTTTATGCTTACCACATCCTTGACCATGGAATCCTTGTTTAACTAGTAAATGATAACCAGGACCATAACGAGAAGCCATATCAGAAGGAGTCAATGGAACTTCAGTAGTCACTATGTCATCACTAGTAGGTTTAACAGATTCATAGTGGGTAGAAGAAGTGACAAAGTTATTATGAAGGGAATGAGAAGTAGAAGCAAAAGATTGTTGTTCAAACTCTCTTTGTTGCTTCATAAAATCAAGATTAGAAACCTTATACTCTCCAATAAAGATAGGATTAAAATCCAAGGTTACCTAATCATCTCCAGGAAGAGAATCAGAGGAAGAAGGATTACTATTAGGAATAGGAATATTGTGGGTTTGAATATTCAAACAAGGATTTGGTGCATCACCTGCATGAAGTGTATACACCATGTTGTTGTGAATAAAATTGACTTTATGGTGAAGGGTGGAAGGAACAACATGCATCTCATGCAACCAAGGTCTACCCAAAGGAAGGTTATAATTAAGAGGTCCAGGCATAACATGAAAAGGAGTATTTAGGATGATCAGACCTACTTTGATAGGTAAGGTAATGATGCCCAAAGTTTTCTTATGAATTTTATCAGAGGCATGTATAGGAGCATTGTCAGGTTGGATAGTTGAAAGATTTGCTTTAATTGATTTGAGCATGTCCATGCTACAAATATTAAGCCTAGATCCATTATCAATCAAGGTCCTATGAATGATACTCTTATTGATAGTAACAACAACCATAAGAGAATCATATTGATACTGTACTTATTTAGAAGGTAAATCCTTTTGAGTAAATCCAAAGTCAAGAGGACCTGAGGTAGCATGCATGCATTGTATGAAGGCATTGATGTTCTCTTGATTAGGAGGTAGAGTGGGAAGAGTTTCTATATATTTTTGCAAGGCTTCATGGTAGGTAGGTGAATTTTGAAGAATCTCCCATAAATAAATCTTGGCAGGGGTATTGCACAATTAGTTTATCAAATCATACTCCTGGCTAGGAAGACGGGGTGGAGGTGGAATAATGGGTTGAGATGGTGGTAAAGAAGTAGGAACCACTAGATTAGGTTGAGGGTTATTCCTTGTATGATAGGTGTGAGCTATCAAATCTTGATCATTGACAGACTGTAAAGACTCCCTAGGTTTACTTTTGATAGTAATGCGAGGACAACCTTTAATAGTCAACAAGGGTTTTGGATAAACCATGTTAGTTGTCTCAACACTACAAATAGGTTCACAAGGTGGAATAATGGGTTGAGAAGGTGGTAAAGAAGTAGGAACCACTATATTAGGTTGAGGGTTATTCCTTGTACGATAGGTGTGAGCAATCGAATCTTGATCATTGACAGACTCTAAAGACTCCCTAGGTTTACCTTTGATAGTAATGCGAGGACAACCTTTAATAGTCAACAAGGGTTTTGGATAAACCATGTTAGTTGTCTCAAAACTACAAATAGGTTCACAAGAAGGAAGAAAAGAATACATCCTAGGAGGAGATGAGGTAGGATTTTTATTCTCCATAAGATCATCACTAAGAGGGAGAGCATTCAGGAAATTCACATCATTCTCCGCTAATGCCTCATCACTAGAAGGAATCCCAAATGGAGGTAAAGCATCTATAATGTTTTCTTCTTTCTCTAAAATGTCCGCATAAGGGGAGTGTGTTTTAGAAAAAGAGTCACCATCATGTATGAATATGTCATCCATTAATAAATCACCCTCTTGTATCAAGGCATCTTCTTGAGGAAGGGATAGATCAACGTCTTTATCCAAGGGTTCATCCCAAAAAGTAGAATCGTCCACAATGGCTTCATGAGGAAGAGGGTAATCAATATCCAAATTCAAAGGTTCATCCCAAATAGGAGGATTATCATCCCTATCAATAAAGCACATTGTAAAATGTTTGGAAAATATTTGAAATAACTTGTGCAACATAATAACAAATAAAGGAATTTATAGAAAATAGATCTAGATATATCCAAATGCATTCAAATGAAATCTATAGGCATGAAAAGGAAATTGAACACCACAAACACAATAGGGCATTTATTTCCACAAAAGATAGGGGGTAAGCTTTTCGGGTTCACCAAAATGTTTAGAGGGAAAATGGATCTACACCCTATACTTAGGAGAGGAAAAATACCAAGATTTGTCTTCCAATGAGATCCAATTAACACAAAGGTAAGTGTCAATTCGTGATCTATATAAAGGAGATAAATAGCTTGGGTTAACTTCTCCCTCACCTCTTTAAAGAGAGGGTTTAGGGAAGAGAAATTGAAAATATTTGAAAGGTAAATCTAGAAGACTAATATTGAAATGAAGAAATAAAAAGTACATACCTCTAAAAAATAATCTGCTGAAAACCCTATCAAACGGTCTCAAAAACTATTGATTTTCATGAATTTAAACCAAAAGTGTGAGATCTACAAAACCCATAAATATTTTTCTTTTCTGAGAAAGGTCAATTTTCACCCAAAAATGAATGTCACCTTTGACCCAAAAAGTCTGATTCTAACCCAAAAAAGAATGTCGATTCTAACCTAGAAATGAATGTCGCCTTTGACCCAAAAAGTCTGATTCTGACCCAAAAAGTTTGGTTTTGACCTGCACAGTCCGACAGAGAATCTGTTTCTAGATCCTGACAATTTGTCAAAAAGGGTATCAGGATCTGCACTCCACTTCATTGTTCCGAACCTGTCCCTACAAGAAAAATGGTTTGTTTTTTGGGGGGAAGGGGTTTGCCTTGGTCAAACCCCAGTTTTGGAATTAACCTTATAATTAAATTGAAATTGCATAGATAAACAAAGTAAATGAACAAATTCACCTTGCTTGTATAGAAACCCTTGTGGTGGATTTGAATTCGTGGATCCACAAGTATGTATGATCCAAAAGAATGTAGAATGTAGGATGTCTAAAATCAACTACTTGTAGATCTTCAACAACAATCTTGAATGGATCTTTGAATAGGATGAGGCTTGGGGAAATGTGGATGGAGAAATTTTCAAACTCCATAGAGCTTGAATCCTTCAAAGGCTACCAATGGATCTCCTTGATGAATAGAATTCTTGAAGGTGATTGAATTCTTGGATTCTTGAGATTAGATGATTTCTTCAATAGATCATGCATAAAGTTGTCTTTTTCAAGTCTTAGATGGTTCTTAGAGAAAATGAGAGGAGAAAGCTTCCTTATATACAAATCTAGGGAACAATCTTCTAGAGAGGCCTACATAGGAGAATTAAATTCCCATTAGACCTATACCCCTAGAAGTTGACATATACTAAATATAATTTCAAGATTCGTTGCCTCAAAGATAGAAACAACTGACTTGGAAGCGGGAATTAAACCTTTCCAAAGCCCGACATTCGAAAACTTTGGGATCCTAAAATTTGGACCCTGGGTCAAGGTTGAGGTCAACCTTGACCTAGGTTAGGGTCAAGGTCAACCTTGACCTAGCTCAGGGTTGAGATCAACCTTGATCTAGAAGGTCAACCTTGACCCAGAGGTCAAGAATCTTAGAATCACAGAATAGGGTGCCATAAAAGGTAGGAGAAAAGTGGAAAATAGGGTAGAATCAGGGAGAAAAAGGATATCCAATTCAAAGACCCATTCAAGGAACTTGACATGACCCCAAACCACTTACTTGAAGGGCTAAACTAGTCCTAAATTTAAGTGCTTCCATTTTCTGATGATATACATAGGTGTCATACCTACATCTGCTATATCCTCCCTATAGTCCCATGTATCTCAGGCTATCCTGGTCATCTCCTGCACTTTTGTGGTGCATATAGCCATGGGCACTATCCTAAGTTTCCCTTATTGACAAATCAAGCATATAATGTGAACTCTGTAGACATGGCTTGTGGATGGCCAAACTACCTATGTACTCAGGTAACCACAAATCTCTCCATGATGGAAGGAGTCTGCCCAATCAATGGGCATGTCAGAAAAATCTCTCTACTCTGCCTAGGCCAATCTCCCATGCCTTTGTGCCTTTGTATGGCCACCAGGTCACAACTACCATATCATCTAACTATCGCAACCAATACCTTTTCTGTTCTAGATGTGGTTGCGTGACATATCCTAGATACCTATAAATGAATGACTGACCATTATGTCATGCATCATCAACTACTGGCCTACATACGGGAAGGTGCTCTGAAGCCCAAATCTATAAAATTAGTACTCATACTACGAGGCTCTTGGCCTCGCAAAAGACACTCTCATGTAGCTCTTGATACATGTGAGCTAGTAAGCATGACCCCGAAACTAGCTTTGTTGGCCTATCTAGAATCTCCTCCAAAACCAAACCCCATCTAGTCTAGAAACCTTGTTGCCCTTTGTCGGGCATAATGATGCATCCTATGATCCCCACCATGACACATATAAGGGATATTGTGCCACATATCGGGCCATCATACCACCCTAAGTAATCCACCTATCCAAGATGGTTTCATCATGAACACTCTATGCACAGCTACCCTCCCAGGATGATGTGTCACCTCATATCTAATATGATCCCCCCTTATGGGAATCCTGAGAATCCTATGCACATCCTCTAGTGTCATTGTAATCTCACCAGTAGGCATATGGAATGTGTTATGCTCACTATGAAACTGCTCAACCAAAGCACTAAGAAGACCAGGGTTCACCTGAATATTAGGGATCCCAATAGCCAACCAAAACCGCAAGTAGATACTATAGCTCTCTCCTCCTAATCCAATCGACCAACTAGACACATGGTCAGTGGGAAGGTAATACAGAAATGAACATCAGGAAAATTCTCTTGTGACAAACAAATGGAGGACATATCAATACATGGCCCAGACTAACTCAGAAAACCAAGGAAGGGGTCTAAACAGACAATTACAGGCAATGTGAGGTCAACAGAACACAATTTTGACTGTTTGGACACTCAAAAAGACTCATTGTTTCATATACAAGTTTCTCACTAGCGGAGGCTCTCGTACGAGTAAGGGGTTTCTGCCATTTGAGTAACTAGCTCAATACGAGCCTACATAAGAGGGCCATACGATAAACAAAGGGGAAAAGTTGAATGTGCTTGTATAAGCACAGGGCAAGGGGTGTATGAAAATTCTATTTCCCCCATATGAGTAAGAACAAGTTTGTAGAAACTCGTACGAGCCTGGGTAGGCTCTCATACGAGAATCTAAGGAAAAATTCAAAAAATGTTAAAAAATGATGGAAAAAATACCAAATTGAATAAAAAATTGAAATACAAACCATGGTTTTAAGTTACTCACTAGTGCGGGGTAATTTGTGGGTCAGTTGTAGAGTCTTTGGCACTCGAAATGATGAGTATGCACAGAGACCACCATTTTCTCTCTCAAAGGTTTGAAGGCTCGATGGTTTGAAATGAATTGAAATGACCCTTTTGGCCCTTATATAGGATTTTTGACCTAATTTTCCACTCGCTTTGATTAACTCAAAAATTGCACCCTTGGCTAATTCAACCATCTTGATTCCATTTTTGCAATCGAAATTAAAATCTGAGATTGTTTTACTTGTCATTTTTTATATTTGACTTTTTTAGTCCACTACATTTGACATCTTGTGCAATTAGTCTTTTGGACTCCAAACCAATGAAAATCTCTTGTTTTTTTCTTCCACACAATCCATGTGTCAAATTTTTGGTCAAACTTGGGTAACCCTACCAATTTTGGTCAAACTTAGTCAACGAGACCTCCCATCAAGTGCAGATTCATCCTAAGCACTTGGGACCTCTTTCTAATACGATTATCTTTTCCTACATCATGTTATCAATTGAATTACTTCCGATCACTAGGGCACCTAGCCATATTTTGATTTTTCTCCCAAGGGGGCAGGATCAAGACATCAACAGTCCAGTGATCACATCCTCAATCAAGCCCCCATTGCTTGGTGCATCTCATCTTCATCTCATCAAATCAAGTTGAAATCATCTTAAATCAAAGACAACCTAATCAATAGTCTTATACATTGGTAAATACACTCGAAACCAGACAAGATTGATCTTATACGGGATGTTCATTATTGAAACCAGGTACATTGATCAAATTGGCTTCATCGCTTCAAATCAAGTCAATTTTCTTGCTAATCAAATCTCTTAGCGGTAATTAAATTCATCACTTCAAATCAAACTAGTTATTCATTCAAACCAATCAAAAGGTTTAATATTTCCTAACAGAAACTTGGTTTCATTGCTTCAAATCAAATTAAGCATTATGTTTTATATCTTTTGATCTATCTTTGTCCAATCAACCTCGGAGTCGATCTTCCTCGACAAGAATGGTTTCATCACTTCAAATCAAACTATTCTTCATCTCATCACTAACAAGTCTTTGAATCAATGTGTTGATCGCACATCAATTCAAAGAGGGGAAAATGTAATGACCCAAAAATGGTCATGTAAACCCTAGACCCTCAATCTCAATCTCCTATCAAGAAACCTTAATCTTGATTATCCTAAGTCCTAAACCAAGGCAATTCATCATCTTCAGTATGATCTGACCTAAATCAAAATAGGTCATAATTTGTCATCACATTTGATTATTTAATTAATTCCTAAAATCTCAAAACATTGACAAGTAAACATTATGTTATTTATTTAATTAATGTTGATTAAATAAATTGGTAAAATATCAATTACATCCAAAAAGGAATTAAATTAATAAAATTGAGTTAAAATGCATTTAAAATCATTGAAATAGTAAAAAATGCCTTAATATGTCATCATTTTAATCAATTGCATATCAAAATATAAACAAATTAGTTTTATTCAGTTAACTAATTCTTTTATGCTTTTCATTTTGGAAACAATCTACTTAACTGAAAATAGATTTTGGAAGTTTCCAAAATAACTGATTAGTCAGTTTAGTTAACTGAATCTCTTGACCAATCATTCTCTGTGCATGTGGATTGTGCTTCCTCAACTTGAATCCTATCTATTCTTCAAATTTTTATCTTGATCGTCAATTTTGATAGAGATTTTCTATAAATTGAGCCTCTTTTCCTTCACAAAAGATCCTAACTCTTTTATTATTGTTATTCTGCAAATTTTACATTCTAGCATTTTAGTATTCATAGAATTTTTTTAATTGTTTAGTTTTCTTTGAAGTATTCAATTTCATAATTTAGGGCATACTTCAACTTGGGTTTAAAATCAATCATCACACTTGTTTTGGTGCTCTAAAATGAATTCTAATTAGCATTTCTATTAACCACAATCTTGCATCTTGCATCTTGCATCTTGCATTTGCATTTAGATTAATCATCTAGCTTTCAAAATCCTTCATTTAGAATAGGTATAGTCACTGAATCTTGCCATGATCTGAGAGCAAGATTCATACTCCTACCTAGTAGAAGGCAATGAATCAGTTTCAGCTGTCTAGTTAATTTATGTTTGATTTCATGTTCATTAGATTAGTCATGCAATAATTCAGTGTAGTGTGTGTTGCAGCTTATAGGTACATGAGCACATTTTCACATGCACAACCATTAGCT
Organism: Thuja plicata; assembly: GCA_018584345.1. NCBI lineage: Eukaryota > Viridiplantae > Streptophyta > Pinopsida > Cupressales > Cupressaceae > Thuja > Thuja plicata. Next base: position 2,622,621 of record MU224129.1, on the reverse strand, counting down.
CTGGTTGGTCAGGTAAACTCTAAGAACAACCTCATTTCTCCCACAGATTCACTTGAATGTTGGGAACCACGCCGGACCAAAGTGTCCTTATGGTGCACTAAGTACCATTGGACAATGATCTTTCAAGGCTCATATGTTGGAGGTCATGCGAGGTATCAAAAAACCATCAAGTGATCCAAGACCATGTTATGGAGGACTACAATAACCTATCTCACTTTTGGGAGATTCAACTTTGTTTTAATTTGGAAATCCAATCTCAATTTATGTCAAAACATGCAGTGTGGCTTAGTTGAAATGAGAACCACTATGTATCTTTCAAACCATTCTTCATGGCCTCAAACCATTTGCGCCATTATCTCTAGTTGGATGATTAAACCCAAGGAACAACCTTTTTTCACCCATGTAGTCACTTGAACTTTGGGAACCACATTGAACCAAAGTGTCCTTAAGGTGCACTAAGCACCATTGGGTGGAGATTTTTCAAGGCCCATATCTCAAAGCTCGCATGAGGTATCAGAAAACTGTTGGGTGCTACAAGACCATGCTATGGAGGACTAAAATAATCCATCTCGGTTTTGGGAGATTCAAATTTGTTTTAATTTGGAAACACAATATCATTTTATGTCAAAACTTTCAATGTGGCTCAGTTGAAATGAGAAATACTGTGTATCTTTCAAACCATTTGTCGTAGCCTCAAACCGTTTATTCCATTAGCTCTAGTTGGCTGGGTAAACCCTAGGAACAACCTCATTTCTCCCATGGATTCTCTCAAAAATTGGGAACCACGCCGGACCAAAGTGTCCCTAAGTTGCAATAAGCACCGTTGTGATGGCATGTAAATGATTGAATGTTTGATAATGTTAAGTTGAAGATGATGCAAAACATTAAATCAGTTAATGGTTTGTATTGTCATTGATGTCAACTTGATATCATCTGTATGGTCATGCACATGATGCCAAAGAATTCAAAGAATCAATGGAACAATGGTTATGCTTTCAACAATGCATAAAAGTCAAGTATTCACTAAGTGACAGACAACATCGATGGAGTGCACACCACCGGTAAAGACAGAGATAAAGTCACAGTGATGCCCGACGAGCAGAAGATAGTGTTGCCTGACTAAGAAAAATCATAGGATGCTCAATGAGATGAAAATAGAGTTTCCTGACGAGCAAGATCCAATGATGCCCAACGGATGGAGATTTCGAAGCTAACTGAAGTCACACCAGCAGAACTAGCAGTTGTCACCGACGATGAACTGTAGAATTGACTGATAGAACAAAGAGATCAGAAAATGATAAAATATCTAGCTGGTAGAGCTTAAAGATAGACTTAACTGGTTGTTTTAATTTTTTTATTCGACCACAGTTAAAGCAATTGATTTATACAGTTGGCAAGAAGATAACCACGAGATAAATCAGGAGTTAAAGTCGTAAATCAAATTGGCTGGATTGTTTTTGACGCCAAGAATCAAGAATCAAGAATTAAGGAATATCATGTCTATATAAGAAACAAACATAATTCATTTTCATATGCACTCAGATACACGGGGGAGTGAATTGAAAGAAGATATTGAAGAGAAACTAGTGAAGGATAAACTCCATACATTCCTGATCAATCAAGCTAAGGGAGAGCTAAAGAATTCTGTAGACACCGACGAATAGTGAAGCACAACATCACAAAGAAGAAAGAGTGAAGTAAAAAGGAATTGAATTGATACATTGATTAGAGAGGTATTGTACATAAATAGATCTGAATATATGCAATTCAAAGCTGCATTAGAAATAGGTCACTGTGTTTTAGTTTAACCATTGAAGCATTAAGTCTCTTAATAGAGCAGGACTTAACCATGTTCTATAATTGAGGTATATCCTAACAGATTACCAAAAAGGTTGATTCGTGATAGTAGCATCGATCTTACCTAAAGCCTATTGACAGTCTAAGAAGGAGGCTAATTCAAGGATGGTAGTAAGATTAGCATAAATCCTATTGACAGTCTAAGACTGATTCAAGGATGGTAGCCTAGATGCTAGATACTAAGTGACAACCTATGTATAAAATTCCTCTAACAAGTTCACACTTAACAGTGTGTGTGTAACCTTCAACAGGGTTGGCTCCTAACAGGGCTCACTTCAGAAGAGTGAAAATTTGGGGTACCAGTCCCAATGGTTTTTCCCTTAACGGGGTTTCCACGTTAAAATCCTTGTGTTATGTGTGTATGGTTTATTACTTTATTGTTTTACATTTCACATATGCATTTCTAGATTGATTGGTATACTCTGAATATTTACTGAGTATCGGTAAATGAGTT
>MU224129.1:2598388-2617067 GCA_018584345.1 Thuja plicata | reverse complement strand
CTATCTAATAAGTATTGGATTCATGAGGACTAGTGAAAATAGTAATCTTTATTTGAAGGAAGATACTAATGCTAACACTTTGATTGCTGAAATATTTGTTGATGACATCATATTTGGAGGCAATGATATGCTATGCAAATCATTCCCTGATGAGATGAGAAAATAATTTGAGATGTCTATGTTTGGATAAATCAAGTTCTTTCTTGGTCTACAGATCATTCAACAAAGTGAAGGTATTTTCATTACACAGTCCAAATACATCAAAGAAGTTTTGAAAATATTCAAGATGGAAGATTCCAAACCTGTTGGAACACCGATGGCTACTGGATGCAAATTAACAAAGGACAAGACAATAGAGGTAAATCAGAATCTATACAGATCAATGATAGGAAAACTCATGTATGCTGTACACACCAAACCAGATATTGCACATGCAATAGGAATTGTTGCTAGATTTTATGCTAACCCCAGGGAATCACATATAACTGTTGTGAAAAGAATTCTAAGATATATGAAGAATACTGAGGAATTTGGCTTATGGTATAGAAGAGAAGGAAAATTTGAACTGAAAGTGTTTATCGACACTAATTGGGCTGGAAATCTTGATGACCGAAAGATCACAACTGGAGGAGCATTCTTTATGGGTGACAGACTTGTCACATGGATTAGCAAGAAGCAAGGATGCATCTCTCAGTCTACTACAGAAGCAAAATATGTTGTTGCTGCTGCAAACTGCTCAAATATTGCATGGATCAAACAATTACTGGAAGGTATGCATATGAATATCATAGAACTAGTAATTATTTATTGTGATAACACCAATCCAATACATATTTCCAAGAATCCAGTCATGCATGCAAAGACTAAACACATTGCAATCAAGTATCACTACTTAAGAGAACAAGTTCAAGAAAAAGAGGTCATACTTGAATATGTGCAATCAAAAGAAAAATTGGTTGATATCTTCACCAAGCCACTCCCCAAGGATACATTTGAGTACCTAAGAAAAATAATAGGGGTCAAACCCATGTCTACCAGTCAGTAAAAGGACTAAAGGCTGCATCAGCCATATATTATCAGAATATCATTCATGATTGATGCAAGTAGAAAATGAACTTCAAAGCTACATCTATATACAAAAGGGTATATATCAGAGTCGAGCACTATAACATATTGTTATATTGATGATGGATAAGGGAAATTCAAGGAATATATTATGGAAAGAAGAAATTGTTTGACAGAATGTCAGATATTTGACAAATAATTGTTTGGGATTGTTGTCAAAGGGAGAGAATGTATCCATATTATCACCAAAAATTATTCATTATCAGATTACTCCAAACAGGGAGAGATCATATCCATAGGGAGAGTATTTGTATATAAAATTTTCAAATAAAAGACAGTGACATCAAGAAGCAAAAAATTCAAAAGAGAGAAATTGACACAAACAGAGGTCACAACACATCAGAAGAAGAAACAGAGAAAGCTGCAAGAATCAAATCTAAGCTAACACAGAGCTTACCGATGGTCAGACATTTTTTCAGTTATCAAAACAAACTGTTTGGTAGTTTGATGAATCTCAACAATTGTATTCCATATTGTATTAGAAATAGCATAGTGTGATAATATAGTGTGTTGCCATCAATGCCAAAGGGACAGATTGATGGCATGTAGCTGATTGAATGTTTGATAATATTAAGTTGAAGATGATGCAAGACATTAAATCAGTTAATGGTTTGTATTGTCATTGATGTCAACTTGATATCATCTGTATGGTCATGCACATGATGCCAAATACTTCAAAGAATCAATGGAACAATGGTTATGCTTTCAGTAATGCATAAAAGTCAAGTATTCACTAAGTGACAGACAACACCAACGGAGTGCACACCACCGATAAAGATAGAGATAAAGTCACAGTGATGCCTGATGATTAGAAGATAGTGTTGCCCGACGAAGTAGAATCATTGGATGCCCAACGAGCTGAAAATAGAGTTTCCCGATGAGCAAGATCCAATGATGCCCGACGGATGAAGATTTCGAAGCTAACTGAAGTCACACCGATGGAACTAGCAGTTGTCACTGGCGATGAACTACAGAATTGACCGACAGAATAAAGAGATCAGAAAATGACAAAATATCTAGCTGGTAGAGCTTAAAGCTAGACTTAACTGGTTGTTTTAATTTTTTTATTTGACCACAGTTAAAGAAATTGATTTATACAGTTGGCAAGAAGATAACCATGAGATAAATCAAGAGTTAAAGTCGTAAATCAAATTGGCTGGTTTGTTTTTCATGCCAAGAATCAAGAATCAAGAATTAAGGAATATCATGTCTATATAAGAGACAAGCATAATTCATTTTTGTATGCACTTAGATACATAGGGGAGTGAATTAAAAGAAGATGCTGAAGAGAAATTGGTGAAGGATAAACTTCATACAGTCCTGATCAATCAAGCTAAGGGAGAGCTAAAGAATTATGCAGACACCGACGAACAATGAAGCATAGCATCATAGAGTAGAAGGAGTGAAGTACAAAGGAATTGAATTGATACATTGATCAAAGAGGTATTGTACATAAATAGATCTAAATATCTACAATTCAAAGTTGCATTAGAAATAGGTCACTGTGTTTCAGTTTAACCATTGAAGCATTAAGTCTCTTAACAGAGAAGGACTTAACCATCTTCTATAATTGAGGTATATCCTAATAGATTACCAAAAATTTTGATTCATGATAGTAGCAGCGGTCTTACCTAAAGCCTATTGACAGTCTAAGAAGGAGGCTGATTCAAGGATGGTAGTAAGATTAGCATAAAGCCTATTGACAGTCTAAGACTGATTCAAGGATGGTAGCGTAGATGCCAGATACTAAGTGACAACCTATGTATAAAAATCCTCTAAAAAGGTCACACTTAATAGTATGTTTGTAACCTTTAACAGGGTTGGCTCCTAACAGGGCTCACTTTAGAAGAGTGAAAATTTGGGGTACCAGTCCCAGTGGTTTTTCCCTTAGCAGGGTTTCAACATTAAAATCCTTGTGTTATGTGTGTATGGTTTATTGCTTTATTGTTTTACATTTCACATATGCATTTTTGGATTGATTGGTATACTCTGCATATTTACTGAGTATTGGTAAATGAGTTTTCCTGCTTATCAGTAATCAAGGAGAATAAGGACAGACAAGGTAAACCGACAGACAATAAATTATTTCAAGTATTTCAAAGGCATACATCTTGTAGGGACTTAATAATCTGAGGTGTATTAATTGGTGGATTAAAGTTTAAGGGATAAATTTTTGAGGCCACTGATTCACCCCCCCTCTCAGTTATTACTAACATGTTGGGCAGCGATCTTTTGAGGCCCACATCTCAGAGCTCGTGTGAGGTATCAAAAAAATTTCAGGTGCTATGAGACCATTCTACAGAGGCCTACAATAACCTATCTCAGTTTGGGAGATTCAACTTCATTTTAATTTGGTAATGCAATCTCAGTTTAGTTAAAACTTGTAGTGTGGCTTAGTTGAAATGAGAAACACTACATATCTTTCAAACCATTCATTGTGTCCTTGAACCATCTGTGTGCATTAGCTCTAGTTGGCTGGGAAAACCCCAAGAACAACCTTGTTTTTCCCACACAGTCGCTTGAATGTTGGGAAACACGCCAGACCGAAGTGTCCCTAAGGTGCACTAAGCACGATTGGGAAATGATCTTTCGAGGTCCATATCTCACAGCTCGTGCGCGGTATCAAAAAAATTTAGGTGATATGGGACCATGTTATGGAGGAATACAATAATTTATCTTAGTAGGTGATACAGAGATAGGAGCAATGAACTAGGTTAGTACTATTTCTTAACTAGGTAGTGCAACTAGGACCCAATCCACTTTGTACTATCATGGCTTTCTCATGGTATATGACATGGTCATAAAGCATCAGGAACATGACAAATGAGTTGATTGGGAATTGAAGGGAAGTGAATCTTATGTTATTTCCATTTTGTTTCATTCAATTTTATGCAGTATTGTTAAAGATATCTTAATTTTGGTAAAAATTGTCAATAACCCTATCTAGGGTAACCCGAGAGTGAAGAAAATGCATTATGTTATTTCAACATTGAATAAAACCCCATGAAGGGGTTGAAATATTTATATTAGTGTCTCTTTCATTTTTTATTGGTTTCGGATCTCCATGCAGACTTTGGCTTGTGTTAGGGAAGACACAAAACATGTTTTTTTTTTGTCTCAGTCCATGATTGACAATAAATTGGAGTTGTGAAAAGGGTTTGAATTCCAAGTAGTAGCCTTGGAAGGGTGGTGAAGGTATAGTGGGGTGTGTGGGAGAACAATATAAATGTTCCAAATATCCTATGGTTGCTTATTTTTCACTATAAATAATGATAATAAAAAAGGGTCTTATGTTGTTTCCTAGGGTGGATGGGGGTTAAGATTTGTGTTTTGACTTTGGAAGAGCGAGTCATTGATGTTCCCTTTAGTACCATTGGGTTTGTGTGTGTCTAATTGGAATTGGGAGTTGTGTCTACAAGTAACTAGGAGTCCTAATTGGGTAAGGACTTGTGGAAGTAACATTTCCCGAGTTGGTGTGCTTCAACGGTTGGAAGACCTCAAGATAGATTTGGGCAAGATGAGTATGCCTAAGGTGATGTGTGTTAGTGGTTTAATGGGATTTGGGAGTAGGAGTGATTCTTCAGGGTATTGAAGGAAATTAATTGGCTAGTATCCTAGTGAGTGCTTGGGGGTTTGTTACCTATTGAATAGGTGAGTTGGGAGGAAAATCTTCCTAATAGGTTGAGCATCTAATAGGTTGAGATTGGTGGATGCTCAAAAAGCTCAAGCCTCCATACAATAAATGCATCTAAAATAGTGACAAAATAAAACTTTGGACTGTGACTATGACAATGAACTTTGGACATGTAGGTCCCCATGAAGTACAACCAATGTAAATTAGGTCCTATCTTTGTTGTCTTTGGATTCCAAGGATCCTAACCCACCATGAACACACACCATATGCAAGCAAGAGATAAATAAAACAAAAAAAATAACTATACTAATTTTCTTCCACTGTCACTATGATTATGATTTCAGCAGTGGCCCACCCCCATGAGTGACTTTTCAACTTCCTTTTTCAAGATTTCTCCCTTTTTTCAACTCTTTACATAAAATTGCTTGACAACTTTTCCTACATTTTAGCAAATTTTACATCTTGATGCCTAAAGGCTTAAAAATTGGGGGAATAATAAAAAATGGTCAAAAGTGACCTTAGAAACCATTATTAAGCTAAATATAATCAAAATTCATAAAAAAATCCATAATTTCCTATTTGAGGCTAATCAAGACATACACACAATGAACAATTTTGATCACATTTCAATTACAAATAACTAAGTTTTGATGTACAAAGATATGCACACAATGAAAAATTGGATCGAATATCAACTTTCATATATATCAAAATGAACACTAATCGTGTACATATACAAAAATAGCATAAATGTCAAGTCAATAATAGAGTTACAAAAATGTGGCATGCGTCATGTTAAGGTCAACATATACAATAAAAATGTTGAATATATACATAAATTGGTCCTTTAATGACCACAACTAGAACTATGTCTCTATCGATACCTATGACTATGATGGACCATCAAAATTGAGCCTCTTCGAAGCAGTACGTGGCTCTATAGGTGGCTACACAAGGATAATTGAAATGTTGAATCACATATATTTTCTTAATATAACATCAAAATAACTAAATACTAGACTGTAAATTATTTATAGTTGAAATGTTGATTACCTTATCTCTTTCTTTTGCACTTGGAAAAGGTTGAGGATCTATGGGAAGTCCTGAAGGGGGTTGTAACAAGTAAAACAACATTAATACAAGTTAATAACATATATGTCAAAAATGCTAAATAAATAAAAATGCATGGACTAAAAAACAAATGCATACCAAAGCCTCAGATGGATCTCCTATCCTCGTAGGAGGCAAATTCACTGAAGAATCAGTTATGATCATTTCCTATATGGTAAGTGATAAAAGATATTATAGTCATAAATGAAGGAAGTAGGGTTTTCAAACAAACAAGAAAGCAATCCGAAAAGAGTTAACAAGAGAGTTTCAACTATGTTGTGCACTTAGTAAAAAGGAGTTAAGAAGACAAGCGTACCTCTTCCCTCTATTGTGTTGGAGCCCATCTTTGACGATTAGGAATTCTAATGAATGGAATGGTAGAGCATCAGTGGGAAGTTTTGAAGGGGGCTCTAATAGGTAAAAGACAATTAATTCAAGTTAATAACCCAAATTTGTTGACAAACTCTAAAAAACTAAAAATGAGTGTACTTGTATCTAAACATATATGTTTAACATATGTAGAAAAATCCATATCATAGCCTCAAATAGTTCTCCTATGCTGTTAGGTGGCATCATCGAATCTGAGGCAACTATTACCATTTCATGTATGAGAAATGATAACATATGAAATAACTTCATAAATGGATTTAGAGATTTATAACAAGTAAGAATGCAATCCAAAGTGAATATGAAGATGTTACCTCTTCCCTCTCTTGAACCTCATTGACATCAGGTGCTTTCATTAATTCCATAAACCTCATTTTTTCATATATAAAACAAATAAATTAGGTGAATTTATAGATATCTACATATACATGTTTAATCATAATACATTTCAAAATATTAATTTAAATTGACATAAGGGAAAATAACATGTATAATATTAAATCAAAGTAAAAAATATCTAAATCTAAATGGTATCGCAAAGCTATCTATGCCAAAGGCAATGGTCTCAAGCATGATATCATCAATTTCGGACATCTCTGCCCCTAATAAGCTCTATAAAACACCAAGTAATGATACATATATATATTAAAAAAAGATATTTTGAAACCAACGTATTATTATATTTTTAACAAATTTACAAATCTTTACCTCGGGTGGTGAAACTACTTCTGACCTTGGAGTCGACTGAAAAGTACATAGTTTACTCCTACCACCTGTTGCTCCCTGCAATGCATATTATTTATGTCACTTTAAATTGTTCTAAAAAAATCATTTACTTTTATAATATTTAGGTGATTAATTGATAACATGTTGAGTAAATGTAAATAAACATACCTATGTCAGATTATGAGATAAAAAGATACTCATTAGGTCATAAGTGAGGATTATATCCTCTGGAATGGAAGCATGACATCTACTCCTGCAACATGTACATGAATGGGATGCCGAACCATCTGCTTTCACATCAGTGTCTACACCAAAGCATACACTCTGGAAAGTGGCACACATATGCTCAATGGGTTTTCCCATGCCAAATGATGCATCTATTGATGATGGAGGTGCCACAAATTCTAGGATATCCTCTACTCCAACTAAGTGTGTGCCATGCTCAACAATGACATCAGTCAATGATGCAGCGTCCTTAAGAGTCTATAACTCCATAGAATCCTTCAAGGCTATTGGGATAGTGACATGAACCATGGGTTTAGGAGCTACATGCCTCCTACATTGTGGGTTTACCACCCTATAGGCCCTAGCTCTATCCTGCATAGAGCCTCTCCCTCTACCCTGGAAAAGCCCGATGTCAAAGTAATTTGGCTTCAAGCCAAGGATAAAATCACAATAAAGATTTATCAAAAAATACTGTGGCACCTCCTAATTGTTACAAGGTGGTTGGTCAAAGACCATATACCACCTATCCCAAAAAGTTGCTTTCATCCTAGTGTAAACACACCAATGTATAGGAAACTGACTCATAGTAGTAAGTAGGTTGTTACTAGTGCTAGGATCAGTGAAAAGAGTACATATGTCATCTTTAAGTATTCCCTTTCTTTTCACCTCATCATATGACAACCCATCTACATAAAATACATGACATTTATCCCTCTATGAACCCCATTTTGTGACCTCTCTAGATACCTCATTCTTTCTATAGGCCATTGTTTCTAGGGTTTTTGCGAGGGATGAGTGGTGCTCCTGACTAGAGGACCTCGGCCTATTCGCTAATATAGAAATTTGGGCAGTGTTTTGTGTCAGGCGATTGATAATATCATTGTGTGTGGCTTATAGACGATCTAATGGAGGACGCAGAGGGTTTAGGGGTAGCGATAGTTGTTCAAGAGAGACATTTTGAGGATTTTGCATAGGTGGAGCAATGCCTTGAGGGTTTTCTTGTTGCTCTTGTTCATTGTTTTCAAGGTTTCCTTCTTTTGGTTGTTCACGAAGAGGTCTTTGTTGTTTCTTTCATTTTCGGGGAGTGTTTGTAGAATCTGATATCACATAGATTAAAAAACTTAAATCAATTTAAAAACCCTACTTCAATTAAAATGCAAACAAAAACAATCAAAATAATGAAGTCTTACCTATTTGACGGGGTGACATTGTTGGAAATTTCTCTAAGCGCCGATAAAATGCAATTGCAAGAAGAACAAGCATGGGTTATAGAGATTTTTGCTTCCTCCAAGTCATTGTTTTAATGTTTTTGGTGTTGAAAATGGCCGAAATTCGCGGCCTTTGAAAATATGAACAATTTTTCTCACAACCCGTATGGGTTATGAGAAACTTTTTGTTCCTCAAAACCCGCATGGGTTTTGAGAAACTTTTTGTTCCTCAAAACCTACACGCATTTTGAGAAATTTTTTCTTTTCTTTTTATGTTTACTATTAGGCTTGGTGTTACCAAATCAATGACATTTTTGAATTTAAGTAACCCGATCGGGTTATGAAAAATGTGTTTTTTTTGCATGTGGCCACTTTTCTGACTAGCAACTTGGTGTACTTAACCTCTAAATAAATAAATTTTATTTTTGATCATTTATTGTATACCTTTGTCATTGTTGTCAAAGGGGAGAAGATAGAGTAGTATAGAGTGAAAAAATTGGCCAAGTATTTTGTAAAAGGGAGTAGTACAAACATGATCTATTTGTACTTACCATAGGGGGAGTAATCTTAAAGTTTAGCTCTGTACTTGTGTATTTTTTGTTTTGCTTAGTCAGACACTTAACAATTTTTCTAAGTGTTGCCATCAATACCAAAGGGGGAGATTGTCCACATTTGATGGAGATGATATTTTCCTAGATCATGTGGTGAGTGTTGTAGTGTTTTCATTGGTGGAAACAAGTCTGCTTCACAGATCCAATCAGATATAATGGTGATTAAGGTGATTGCACATGATTTTTTCTAATTTTCAGTGTATTAGTGATAATATAATCAATCATGGTAATTTTGGTGTGTGGTGATAATCTGAAGGAGTCATATGATGTAATATTGCAGACAGTATCTACAGAGTCATGTTTACCTACATCTATGATAATGTAAGATTTTGCAATGCACAGACGGAGATATGAGGAAAACATCAGTGATATCAGCAAAAACAGTCAGTCGGTCCAGTCAAGGTGATGAAATTGAGGTAGCAATCAATTACGTGTCAAGGTTTGATTTATTTGTGAATTGTATTGTTAAGGTCCAACCTTGAGGATTTCAAATTCCTATGTTGAGTGATCGCTTATGAGTTTTAATTAGGTTTTGGAGGCCGACAACTAGTAACATGTTTTAGGGTTTTTCCACCTACCTAAAATTGTTTATAAGTGATGAAGTTGAAGGAATTAGGGTTGTTAAGTGTGTTTTTGTTGTTGTGGTGATCGAGACAGTTTAAGGAAAAGTTTATATGTTTATAAAAACATAGTGATTAGTACTTAAGCGGATCTGTCAAGCAAAGTGTGCTACTTTTAGATCATTTCATTTGAGTTTTCTACTCAAGGAAAGTTTTATCAGAATTGTGGTGTAAATTCTTTAACAAAGTTACTCTTAACAGGGTAAGCAGGATCCGAACAGGTCTGAAGACTAAATCCTCTAATAGGGTGACTCTCACAAGGAGTTTTAAATCCCTTAACAGGGTAGTTGGAATAACATGACTATTGTAATTTAGCTTCTAACCGGGCTATAGATACTCTTAATCGGGTATGCCCTTAACTGGGTGGTTGTAATGCTTCTAATAGGGAAAGACTTATTGGTGCACTAGTTAGTTTTGTGGGTGATAATTCCCACTGTGGTTTTTCCCTCTAACAAGGATTTCCACGATAAAATATTGGTGTCTTTGTATTGATTTCATGGATGTATGTTTTGTTATGCTTTTATGTTATATGTAGCTTTGCATGTTGGTTATTTTGGAAGTTCATGAAAAGATTTTGTAAATTTGTGGTTACACTGATTCACCCCCCCCTCTCAGTGCCTTATAACATTAACAAATTTTTTATCATAGCTAGTCTTACAATACTGTGTTTATACTTCTTCAATATTGTTCTATCAAGTTTTGATCATCATGGCACCTATCTCAGTTCAAAAGAGATTGTGAAAATGTGTATATCTAATGCTTTAGTTTTATAATTGTCTAGATTTAAGTTGAAGTTTTCAGAAGTTTGTTCTAAAACATCTCAATTTTACATAGAGATTGATTCACCCCTCCCCCTCTCGGTGTCTACTTCAATCCAACAATTGGAAACAACCAAAAATGTAAAAAGAGGTTTCTCTTATATTAAGAAAACCAAGAGGATCTGAGAAGGTAGAGTCAAAATTCAACTACCCTCCAAGTATGCAACAAGTGGAGGATTTTTTGGACAAGTATTGGAACACTTGGTGAGTCTACATGAGGCAGGACTTAAGTAAGTAGGCTAAAATAAAACTAGTTAGGTTTAAAGCATTATTTCACACTAGCAAACCATTCATCTCACATCCCATAAATTCCCCTTGGTTTTACAATTAACTTAATTTTCCCCATTGATAATTGAATGGAGTATTATTAGGATCCAATGAAAACTTTATTTTTTGAATACAATATTAAATTGAATGGTACAAAGGATTTGCATTAACGAATGTATATATGTTTGATTTTATGTACCATTGATAAACTTTGATGTGTTCATATAAAGGTATGATTGACAAGAATTTGATCCTTTTCATTAGATGTTTTATGTTAAGTGTTTAGTACTTTCCTCATCTATTAACAATTACTCATTTTGTTTTTCATTCTCTCATTCCTCAACACTCTTGTAATAAAATGCATACCACACTTTCTACACAATGATCATCACATTAGAGGACAACTACAATACCTTTTACCTATCCTCAATTTTTATGAAAGGTATAAATCTATTGATTGCAAACATTAGTCAATGTTATGTCATGTTTTAATCTCTCCACAAGCGATGAGACCAAAATTGATACAACTATAATGTGAGGTCCCAAACGAAGGTATGTCTAGTCATATAACAAAGAGACTCACAATAGAGAGCACACTCACAACAAGCAATTAAAAACAAGGAGATTTTATAAGAGCAAATTTTTTCAATAATTTGAATGGTAAATATTACATATTTATAGATAAAATTCATAATTATTCAAATCTGACTATATTAGATTAAACTCCTATTGCAAGGCCAACAAGAGGAACTTGATTAATTACAAAAAACTATTATTATTATATTTTATATTAAGATTTTAGTGGCCAAAACCCACCAAATTGCGTTAATGTATTTTTCTCCAACATTCAAATTTTAAAACTTTATCTAATGCATTATAGATGCAAAAAATGTGGTCATCTAGAAATCAAAAGTTCTATTTGGACATTGTATTAAATATCACCATTTGTTCTCAATCTTCTTACTACCATGCAAATACAATGTGGGTTTATCAATCATGGAGAACTCATGGCACAATTCATGTTATTACATGATCTTCCTTCTCCCACACATGCTAAAGTTTATGACAAAATTTGATGACTTGTAGCATTTCACATTCCAAACACGTATACCCTTACATTAATAAGAAAATGAACTATAACTGATTGAATGTTTGAAGATGTTAAGTTGATAATCACCAAGCTACAGAAAGTTAATGCAAGACATTAAATTAGTTAATTTATTGTATTGTCATTGATGTCAACTTGATATAATCTGATTGGTTATATATATAGTGTCAAAGACTTCAGAGAACTAGAAAGATAAAGGTTATGCTTTCAGTAATGCATAAAAGATAAGTATTCACCAAGTGACTACATAAAATGATGGGTAGTGCACCCCAATGGACAAAGAAACCTGAAAGGAAAGTCACAGTGATACCTGATCAAGAAACCCGAGCAAACATTACCAACGAGAAGAATCACAAGCATTAACGACAAGCAGAATCACAAACATTACCGACGAGAAACTTCATAATGTAACCTGATGGACAGACAACCTCGATGGAGATGCTTGGGGAGAATTGAAGTGTTGACCGAAACTAACAAGGAGTTAAACACCGAAAAGAACTAAAGTTCAGAAATGACAAAAGACATAGCTGGCAAGAGCTAAAGGAATTAACTGGTTGTTAATATTTTTTTCATCGACAAGTTAAAGCCAGCGATAAGAAAAATACTTAAAGTTATTTTATTCCAGTTGTTAAAGAGATATCTATGGGATAAAACTGAAGTACAGCTTTAAAGAAATATTGGATAGAATTGTAGATCACGACAAGAACAAAAAATTCAAGAACTAAGAAATGGTGAAATCATGTCTATAAAGAGACAAGCTAATTCATTGTGAATTAAGGGGTGAATAGAGAAGGAAGATGTTGAAGATAAACTGATGAAGAAACAAGTCTTGAATCAAACTTGATCAATCAAGCTGAAGAACAGAGCTAATTCTACAGGCACCGAGAAATAGAGAAGCACAACATCACCGAGAAGACAGAAGTGGAGAAAAGGCATTGAAAATATACATTGATCAGAAAGGTATTATGAGCTTACAATAGATCTAAAAATTTACAAAGTATAGTTGTATATGTGAATAGATCATTTATTATTTCAATTCAACCATTGGATCAAAAATTATCTTAACCGAGCAGGACTTAACAATCCTTTCTATATTGAGATACATCCCAAGGAGTGTCAAAAGGTTTGGTCATGAATATAGTGTAGAGTTGTTAGATACCAATTGACAAACTACACTGGGTTTGGTCATTAAAGGTAGCATAGAGATGCCAGATATCAAGTGACAAACTATTCTATTTAAATCCTCTAACAAGGTCACACCTAACAGTGTTTTTGTAACCTTTAACAAGGTTGGATATTCACCGAGCTCACTTTAGAAGACTAAAAATTTTGGGTTATCGGTCCCAAGTAGTTTTTCCCTTAACAAGGTTTCCATGTAAAAAATTCATGTGGCAATGTGTTTATGAGTCATTACTTTAGTGGTTTGCATTACACATAACTAATCTAGATTAATCGGTATACACTAAGTTATTTACCGCATTTCGGTAAATAAAAGACTGCTAATTGGTAAATAGTAAGAATAAGGTTTAATAGTGTACTCTGAGTAGTAATTATTTGTTGAGATTATTTCAAGGCATTCATCTTGTAGGACTGAAGATAACTAGAGGCTTATAATTGTGGTAATAAATTTTTGGGTTAATTTATTGGAATATTTTTGTGGTAATAAATTTTTGGGTTAATTTATTGGAATATTTTTGAGGCCGCTGATTCACCCCCCTCTAAGTTATTCTAACAATTGGTATCAGATCTTTTGTGCTTAGAAGGAAGGTTTCAAGACCTAAGCTAAAGATCACAAGATGAGAAAATGAGATGTGCCCAAGTTAAACAAGGACAACTTTGCATCATGGCAAAGTAGGATAAGACTCCACCTATCAGGTATTGGAAATGATGTTACTCAATACTTGGATACTAGATATGTGTTTCCTACAGGACCTCACACACATGAGCAATTAAGAGAAAAGCATGAGCATAATTCTATAATGATAGAACTTGTTTCCTCTCTCTTTGATGTTGAATTTGAATATGACAAGACTTGCACCTCTGCAAAGAAAATGTGGGACAAATTAAAGCTGTTACATGGAGGAGATGCTAATGTACTAAGAGAAAAGGCAGAAATCCTAAGAGGCAAATTTGATGACCTAAGAATGAGAGAAGGAGAAAATATCACTCAGTACAGCTACAAAATAAAAGAGGTAGTCAATGCTATCCGAGGACTTGGAGGCATACTTGAAAAAGAGACAATGATAAGTAAAATCCTAAGAACCTTACTGTCTATATATGCTATTAGAGTATCCACTATACAAGAACTAAGAGCAGTAGAAAAAAATAAAGTCACTCTAGATAGTTTGGTTGGTAGACTGATTTCATTTGAGATGAATAACTTTGATAACATTGTCTTACCATCTATTGAGACTGCATTCAAATATTCTTTGAAAATAAGTAAGTCAAGTCATAAACACACTATGAGAAATGATAGTAAAAGTGATAGTGATGACCAAGATTTGGATGAGATTGAAGCACTAATGCCTAGAAGATTGCAGAGAGGCAAAGGTAGATACAAATGTAAATTACCACTTGTATGTTTTAATTGTAAAGAGATTGGACACTTTGCTGCTAGATGTCTTAATAGAAGAAAAAATGACATAAGTAATGATAGATCATATGAAAATAATTTTTATAGAAGTGACAACAGATATTACCGAAGAAACTGACAATCTGACAGAAGAGATACCCAAGACTAAAAGGACAAAGGGAAGAAAGCTTGTTAACTGGCTGAAAATAGAGATGGAGATACTGACACCGAATCTGATGAAGACATTGAGATGATATTTGTAGTCATGAAGGATGATTCAAATGAAGAAGAAAGGTATGTAGAGACTGCACTCATATCTAATGTTTGTAAGAGTGATGTATGGATTATAGATAATGACTGCACTCACCATATGACCGATGATAAACAAAAGCATGAAACTTTTGAGTACTATAATGGTGGATCAGTAAGAAAGGGTAATGACATACCTTGTCCAGTTGAAGGTAAATGAACTATAATAATGAATAACTTGATCAAATGTGAAAATGCATACTTGGTAAAAGGACTTAATTATAATCTATTGAGTGTTTCACAGCTGAATAACACAGTTCACTGAGTAGCATTTAAAAATAAGAAGGCAAATATCTTTAATGAATCAGGAAGGTTGATTGGAACTGGTGAACAAACAAAAGGTAACCTATTCTATCTTGATGATATAAACACCACTTCTTTAATGGATAGAAACAAAGAGATGTGGTTGTGGCATAAAAGATTATGTCATGTGAATTTTGACAACATTATTAAGATAAGCAATAAAAGGAAAGTAAGAGGCTTACTGAGCATGTCAAAGCCTAAGCATATCATGTGTAAGAATTGTCAAAAAGGTAAGATGACAAAGTCTAGTTTCAAGAGAAAATCCTATACATTAAATGCTATTCTAGAATCAGTCCATACTAACCTATGTGGACCCATGAGAACAAAGAGTTACTATGATGATAGATATTTCATTCTCTTTGTTGATGATTATTCTAGAGTGATAGCAGTTATGTTCTTAAAAGAAAAATCAGAAACATTCAAGATGTTTAAATGGTGTAAAGCTATGGTAGAAAAACAAAGTGGTAAGGAATTGAAATGCTTAAGATCAGACAGAGGAGGAGAATTTGTTTCTGATTAATTCACTAACTTTTGCAATGAGCACAGAATTAAAAGATAGGTTTCTGCACCAAGAACACCACAGAAAAATGGGATTGCTAAAGGAAAAATAGATCCATTATTGATTGTGCAAGAACACTGATGATAGAGAAAAGCATCACTCAAACTTTCTAGAGGGAATCTATCAATACTATTGTCTACACATTGAACAGAGTACAATTGATCAAAGACACCAAAAAAAATCCTACGAGCCTTGGTATGGATACACACCCAATGGAAGTTACTTTAGAATTTTTGGTAGAGTCAATGTTATATTTTGAAAGATGATAGAAATTGAAAGCTTGACTCCAAAAGTGATGAAGGTATGTTTCTAGGGTATTCCACTAAGAGAAAGGCTTATAAATGACTTATCAAGTCCTCTAACAAAATCATTCAAAGTACAAATATCATAATAAATGAATATGCAGAGAAAAATGATGAGGAAAGGAGAAAAGAACCAGAAGACACAGCAAGTTTGTTTATAATGAAGAACCTAACACTCTACCCAAGCAATAGTGTATCATCCCAACAAATAGAACATTACACCCGAGCATCAGGCTGCAAATACCAAAAATTAGGAAAATCCTCAAAATGATGTTCTGAGCGATGGAGATTAGAATGAAGGTCAAGATTGATGATCAGAATGATGAACAAAGAGCTGAACCAATACTTGCCAATTATGTCAGAAGACATCATCCACAAAATCAGATCATAGGATACAAGAAGTCTGGAATGAGAACAAGAAGTAAGTCACTAAATACTAGATGTTTAATTTGTAATTTTGAGCCTAAATCTGTTAATACTGTACTTGAAAATGAAGAATGGGTCAATGCTATGAATGAAGAAATAGAACGGATTGATAAGAACAAGACATGGACATTAGTACCTAGATTTGATGACAAGAATGACATAAGTACCAAATGGATATTCAGAAACAAGCTGAATGAGAATGGAGAAGTCACAAGAAACAAGGTAAGGTTAGTATGCAAGGGGTATGCACAAGAAGAAGGTATTGATTATGGTGAAACCTTTACACCCATTGTTAGACTAGAAGGAGTAAGAATTTTACTTTCTTATGTTGCATTCAAAGGATTCAAGATATACCAGAAGGATGTCAAATTTGCATTCCTAAATGGAATACTAGAAGAAGAGATATACATTGAACAACCAGAAGGTTTTTTTGATCCAGATAGGAGGAACATGGTATGTGGACTACACAAAGCCTTGTATGAATTGAAACAAGCACCTAGAGCCTGGTATGAAAGACTTCACTCCTATCTCATAAGCATTGGATTTGTAAGAACAAGTAAAAATAACAATCTGTAGTTAAAAGAAGATTCTAATGATAACATTTTGATTGCTGAAATATTTGTTGATGATATCACATTTGGGGGTAATGATATGTTTTGTAAATCCTTTGCTAATGAAATGAGCAAAGAGTTTGAGATGTCAATGTTTGGGAATCTTCCATCATTATTTCTAATAGGAATAGTTCCTCTATTTTTTCAAATTTTCTTATAATGTCTTCTTCTTGTAAATAATCAAAAAAAGAAATTGATTGACCAGTATTCCACCAATTTGTAACCCAAGATTCTAAACCGTTCTGTAATAAAATTGAAATTCCCCAAGGCAATACTATTAAACATATAAGATATTGTAGAGAAGCTAATACTTTATATTTGGCAACTTCCAATTTGTGAATCGTTAACGAGCTCGATTGGCTCATTAGCTCAGCCCAAAATCTAGACAAAGTACAAATTATAGAATGAGGTGTGAAATCCATATAATGATCTTTTTCATAATTCTTCAACCTCGAGAGAAAATCTCTTTCTTTCAGATGAGGGATGGTTTGTTTCGATTGAGAAGTAGAGTAGAAGGATCAATCCTTGAAAATCACTTGAATCTGGACTAATTTTGAACTCTTGACCCGAAGAATTCCTTCAAATTCTTTCTTGGTCTACAGGTTATTCAATAAGATGCAGGCATATATATCACACAATCCAAATACATCAAGGAAGTGTTGAAGATATTCAAGATCGAAGATTCCAATCTAGTTGGAACACCTATGGCAATAGGATGTAAGCTGACAAAAGAAGACAAATCAAATGAGGTAAATCAGACCTTGTATAGATCAATGATTGGAAAACTGATGTATGTTGTTCATACTAGACCAGATATAGTACATGTAGTTGGAATAATTGCAAGATTCTCTGCTAATCCCAAAGAATCACACATGACTACCGTCAAGAGAATTCTAAGATATCTAAAGAACACGAAGGACTATGGCTTAAGGTATAAAAGAGAAGGAAAATTTGAGCTTCAAGTTTATACAAATGTTGATTGGGATGGAAACTTAGATGACCGCAAGAGAACAACTAGAGGAGCATTCTTTATGGGTGATAGACTTGTCACATGGATAAGAAAGAAGCAATGATGCATCTCACAATCTATTACAGAAGTAGAATATGTGGCCACTGCTGCAAACTTCTCTAATATTGCATGGATCAAACAATTACTAGAAGGTATGAATATGCAAATTCTTGAACCAGTGATTGTCTATTGTGATAATACCAGTGCAATAAACATTTCTAAAAATCTTGTCATGCATGCTAAGACAAAGTATATTGCAATCAAGTATCATTACTTAAGAGAACAAGTGCAAGAGAAAGAAGTGATACCAAAATATTTTCAATCAAAGGAACAATTAGTTGATATATTCACAAAGTCATTGCCTAAAGATAAATTTGAGTACCTGAGAAACAAACTAGGGGTCCAACCCTTGTCTATTGGTCAGTAAGCTGACTAGGAGGCTACATCAGCCTACACATAATCAGAAGATCATTCATGTTGATGCAAGCACAAAGATGGACTACAAAGATACATCTGTACACAACAAGGTACATATTTGCATTGAACACCAGAATCATTGTATTGCTGATGGATAGGGAAATTCAAGGAGTATATTATAAAAAGGTGATAGGATATAACTTTAGCATGATCAAATTTTACTTTGGCATTATTGTCAAAGGGAGAGAAGTTCCTAAGAATTCAAAGGGATAGAGTATCCTGAGAAGATCCAAAGAAGAGAGATTATATATACATATGAAATATCCATCAAA
>MU224129.1:2570127-2589241 GCA_018584345.1 Thuja plicata | reverse complement strand
ATCTATGATTACAATAATAAAGAACTAACATAAAGGTTACATAATCTGAAACCAATAACATACATCTCAATAATAAAGATTACATATACATCTGATACCATAAGGTATACTACCTAATCAACATCCACTACACAAGTCGCAGGGTATGTAATAATACATAATAAACAATATAATGCATCCTCCAAGGACGATAACCAATATATACATATGGTACAAATACACAACTCAAGTAACTGATCAAGTCTCCAAAAGACTAAGAAGATGAAACTGCAATAAAGAACATCCAAGCATGACAAAGAATCCATCAGAATCTCAATGGTAATAAGAATCACTACCACCCGACCATGTCGAACCAAAGGTCCACTCCCACCATGCTAAGGAGATAGTAACAAGCCCATCACATGGGGTATACAACAAGAATACAAACAAGGTATACATGACCACATACTCCATGCATAGGAAGATCCTAAAAGCACTCTAATCCAAAATAAGGAACACTAAAAAATAGCAGAGGTACTGACACACGTAGGATAACCTAAGCTGTATAGAGGAAGGTGTCATCATGTACGTCGCATCCTTGAGTTTTGTCCTAGTAATCCCTTAATGAATTCTGGCACCCAAGTGATTATACACGGCATCAATGACCTTTCATACAGACAAGATCACTAATGATGCCCGAACCCGCACCTCGAAAGGGGGCAAGCATCATCTCATCCTCCATCTTAGCCTATATTAGCGCTCAAGCATGGGTGAGGCATTAATCTTATTAGTTTAATACTAGGTCAGCCTAATTAGATTAATTATGTTATCACTTGTTACCACTACTTACAATAAGCGATACTAGCAGCCACTTGTGGGCTCCGACACTTATTGCAAGCCACCTCCTATCATACAACTAGGTAACCTACCCTAGGTTCACAAAAGAGCATCATAAAGGATAAATCATAATCAATCGCATCCTGCCCATTCAGGTGCACATAGGTTCTCAATAACCACAAAACATCCACAGTATCCACATAAGTTCAAACAACACATCATACCGAAATAGGGTAGGTCTAAGAATATCAGGACTATGACATCATCATAAATCATGAACTAACATCACAATAATACCATACAGAAAGTACATTCCCAAAACCTCTAGATTTATGTCCTAAGGGTTATCCAACCCAACAGATACCTAAAACATGATAACATAGAAGAATATAAAAATCATTTAATCACACACTCAAAACACATCATGGTCGATTTAGGGTAATGACATGAATACACACACAATAAAGTAACAAAAATGATAAACACTTCCCCCCAGCCTCTGTGTACATCCTAGGTCATCTAATGCCCTCATAGTAACGCATTTAAGCACAAGAGACCCATAATGATGCATAGAAACAAAACGTCTTAAAAGACTGAAAATGAACTATAAGTATGTAATCATTCATAGATAACTCAAATATATAAACTCCATCTAATAAAAAACTTAATCTAAAATAATTAAGGTAATTCGCATAAAAACCATTTAAATCTACCCCTTGTAATCAAATCAAAGTATCCATTAATTATATCAAACTAATTTTCCACTCCTAAAATCACGACTTCACCTCAGAGTTATTGAATGAAAAAATAACAATAATTAATTCCAAATGATCAAATCCATTAATAAAAGTAATTAATAAAACATGTTATTCAATCAATTGTAACTTAACAATTAATATATTAATTCAAATTAACATTAAGACAAGAACTATTAACTTAAATTAATAATTAATACATTAAATACAATTAATAATTAACATATTAAATTAAAACTATTTAATAAAAATATATTAATACTTTACAATCTAAATCTAATTAATAATTAATATACATTAAATTAAACTATAAACAAATTAATAATAAACAATTTAATTTATTATTAAAAAACTAAATTAAATTAAATTAAATTAAAATTAACTTAAAACAACTAACATATAAAAACTGTCATTAAAGTTTTTATTTAAACTATAAAAAAAACCCAAGCAAAAGTCAATGGGGGGGGCCCACACGGGTGTCATTGCTTTTAAAGGACTGTGGGGGGACCATTGTCACCCTCCCCCACATGCGCTTGAAACCTACGCAGAAAGGAGATAAGGGGGGTTGGTGGGGATGGGGTCTCACCACCCCTTCCTCATTAATTAAATTTTTTTTAATTAAAATTTTTCAACTACGTTTTTTTTTAAAACAAAATTTATTGGATTTTTATTTTTTTTTAACTTTTAAATCTGAAAATGGAATTTACAAAGAAGGTAAGGATATTTTATTTTATTTTTAAATTCTAGGTGAATTCAATTTTTTTTTCACCAGACTGTATTTTTCTAAAGAGTTGGTTTTTTTTTCTAACTTATTTAATTTCTACAATGCAAATACATAAGGCTAAATTTTTTTTTTCTTCTATAGTTAGGACTATAGATAGAGTTTAATTTTTTAATTTATAGGAGAATTATAAGAGATCTATTCACGAAATTTCGACAACATAACTAAACTATGCTAAGAAATATATAATCATGAAAATGATAGATCCAAACTTCTAATAAACACCCAAAAATATTGAAACACAAACAAACCATAAATTTAATTTCCTCTATAGTTTAAATTATAGAAAAGATTAATTTTTCATTTTCAAAGAGATCTAGAGGGAATTTCTTCACAACATTTTTACAGCGTAACCCTACGATGCTAAGAATACATAAAATGGAAAAAATTCAGATCTAAGGTTTTAATGAACACCCAAAAATGTATAAACAACAATAAGCCATTTAAAAGCCAAAATAAGAATCATGAACTAAATCAACATAGAAAACCTCAGATCCACAAAATTGAAACCACACATGGCAAATGAAACCTACCTTGATTCCAATGCTAGAAACGGAGGAATGTGGCTTGGAAGATGGAAGCATATCTGAAACTCTTCAAGAAAAATTTGACCACAGATTTGGCAACTATGAAGATCCGAACACACACACAAGCAAGAAAAATCCAAAAAACTTCAAAGGAACAAGGATCCACAACAATCTACAATCCTTCAAAAACCCCAAAATCACCTAGAGCTCTCCAAATCCAAAAATATGTTCTATCAAAATGAAACCCCAATTCCCTCCTAATGGGATTCAATTTCCCCTAAACATGCAAACCCTCATGACAACACATTCAGTTAACTCCTAAAAGGACTCTACCCAAAATTGAAAGAAAATAACAATTAATTAACTAAAATATTTAATTACATGCACAACTCAACTTTGACTCCTAAAATCAAGTTGAGATCTCTTGAGTTTGAAAATACTTTTTCAACCAAATCTTGCACATGTAATTAATAAAATATTAATTTAGATATCTTACATATTTGCATCACAATTATCCATGCAACTCAATATTTAATTATTTAATTAAGTATAACTGCATATTTACTCTAATTTTTAATTAAATATTCAATTAAATATTAATATTCAATAATTGCACTTTAATTAAACTTTCAATTAAACATAGGTATTTAATTTAATTTTCAATTAATTATTACCCAATATTTAATAATTAGTTACAATAATATTTAATTAAATAAATAACATGATATAACACTCACATAATCACATCAAGCACCTGAAATCAAACACAAGAAAAAATCAAACATGCACTAGGAAAGGGATACACGAATTCCTGTCAACTACACGAATTCGGTAAGGGTAGTCAAACAGATACTTGTCCACTAACTAGGACAATTAGGTTTAGGATAGGATTTGGACCTGAAAACTATCTCCCCTCTCTTACCATTGAGGTTAATGCACTAGGGCACTCTCACTCCTGCCAATTCAGGGAAGACGTAGCCCAGTACCTGCAAACCTGTCATCACAAAGATGAACATACATGCATATATCATATGGCAAACAATGGTTGAGACCAGGTTATTGTGTAGATCTCGCCAAAGCAAGTAACTATGACTCTGTCCCATACCATACCCAACACATCAAATAGTAATGAAAACATATAATTATCAATGTGCATATAAATCTAAGGTCAGTATTGTCAGAAAACCATAATCGAAATGAAATCATAGCATATACATAAGCATCATAAAATAACCATAAATCAAATACACTCAGAAGATACAACATGATAAAAATGGGTCAATAACATACTAAAATGTAATACATAGATATCATCTAAATCATCTGAATAAATCCACACATACATCAAAATGCCTAAAAGAGTTTGGCATCCACAAACTGAAAAGCAAACTAAGAGGTGGGTATTACAAGGTATCTTTCTTGGATATTCCACCAAGAGCAAGGCTTATAAATGTCTTAACAAGTCCTCTAAAAAAATCATTGAAAGTGCAAATATTAGAATAAATAAATATACAAAGAAAAATGATGAGGAAAGGAGAAAATAACCAGAAGACACAAGAGGTTTCTTTATAATGAAGAACCTGACACTCTACCTGAGCAACAGTGTATCACTCCTAAGAAATAGAACATTGCACCCGAGCATTAGGCTGCAAATACCAAAAATTAGGAAAATCCTCAAAATGATGTTCCGAGTGATTGAGATCAGAATGAAGGTCAAGATTGATGATCAAAATGATGAACAAAGAGCTGAACCAATACTTGCTAATTATGTCAGAAGACATCATCCACAAAAGAGGATCATAGGATACAAGAAGTCTGGAATGAGAACAAGAAGTAAATCACTAAATGCTAGATGTTTAATTTTTAATTTTGAGCCTAAATCTGTTAATACCGCACTTGAAAATGAAGAATGGGTTAGTGCTATGAATGAAGAAATAGAACGGATTGAGAAGAATAAGACATGGAAAATAGTACCTAGGCTTGATGACAAGAATGTCATCGGTACCAAATGGATATTCAGAAACAAGCTGAATGAGAATTGAGAAGTCATAAGAAACAAAGCAAGGTTAGTATGCAAGGGGTATGCACAAGAAGAAGGTATTTATTATAGTGAAACCTTTGCACCCGTTGTTAGACTAGAAGGAGTAATAATTTTACTTTCTTATGCTACATTCAAAGGATTGAAGGCATACCAGATGGATGTCAAATTTGCATTCCTAAATGGAATACTAGAAGAAGAGATATACATTGAACAACCAGAAGGGTTTTTTGATCCAGACAGGAGGAACATGGTATGTGGACTACACAAAGCCTTGCATGGACTGAATAAAGCACCTAGAGCCTGGTATGAAAGACTTCACTCCTATTTCATAAGCATTGGATTTCTAAGAACAAGCAAAAATAACAATCTATACTTAAAAGAAGATTCTGATGATAACTTTTTGATTGCTGAAATATTTGTTGATGATATCATATTTGGGGGTAATGATATGTTTTGTAAATCATTTGCTAATGAAATGAAAAAAGAGTTTGAGATGTCAATTTTTGGGGAGGTCAAATTATTTCATGGTCTACAAATTATTCAACAAGATGCAGGCATATATATCACACAATCCAAATACATCAAGGAAGTGTTGAAGATATTCAAGATCAAAGATTCCAAGCTAGTTGGAACACCTATGGCAATATAATGTAAGCTGACAAAAGAAGACAAATCAAATGAGGTAAATCAGACCTTGTATAGATCAATGATTGGAAAAATAATGTATGTTGTTCATACTAGACCAGATATAGTACATGCAGTTAGAATAGTTGCAAGATTGTCTGCTAATCCAAAAGAATCACACATGACTGTTGTCAAGAGAATTCGAAGATATCTAAAGAACACGAAGGACTATGGCTTATGGTATAAAAGAGAAGGAAAATTTAAGCTTCAAGTCTATACAAATGCTGATTGGGCTGGAAACTTAGATGTCTACAAGAGAACAACTGGAGGAGAATTCTTCATGGGTGACGGACTTGTCACATGGATAAGAAAGTGGCAAGGATGCATCTCACAATCTATTGCAGAAGTAGAATATATGGCTGCTACTGCAAACTGCTCTAATATTGCATGGATTAAACAGTTACTAGAACGTATGAATATGAAAATTCTTGAACCAGTGATTATCTATTGTGATAATACCAGTGAAATAAACATTTCTAAAAATCTTGTCATGCATGCTAAGATAAAGCATATTGCAATCAAGTATCATTACTTAAGAGAACAAGTGCAAGAGAAAGAAGTGATACTAAAATATGTTCAATCAAAGGAACAATTAGCTAATATATTCACAAAATCATTGCCTAAAGATAAATTTGAGTACCTGAGAAACAAACTAGGGGTCCAACCCTTATCTGTTGGTCAGTAAGTTAACTAGGAGGCTGCATCAACCTACACATAATCAAAAGATCATTCATGTTGATGCAAGCACAGAGATAGACTGTAAAGATACATCTATACACAACAAGGTACATATCTACACCAAACACTAGAATCATTGTATTGTCGATGGATAGAAAAATTCAAGGAGTATATTATAAAAAGGTGACATGATATAACTTTGGCATGTTCAAATTTTACTTTGGCATTATTGTCAAAGGGAGAGAAGTTCCTAAGAATTCAAAGGGATAGAGTATCCTGAGAAGATCCAAAGAAGAGAGATTGTATATACATATGAAATATTCATCAAAAGGAGAGAAGATATCCTAAGGGAGAAATGCAACTTGAAAGGAAGAGATGTAACTTGTAAGGGAGAGAATATCAAAAGGGAGAGATGACTATATTGTTGTCAAAGGAAAAAGAGATGATCAAGGAGAGGAACAACCAAAGAGAGAGACAACATCAGAGAAAAAATCAGAAGCTTCTACATCTATCCAGTGAAGGGATTGAAGATTGGAGAAAGCACTCTGCAAGAAACAAATCTAAGCTATATGACCTTACTAAGAGCTAGACATTTGTATTGGCTATAGAATAATGAAATTGGTAGATTGATGAACTACAACTAAGATATTTCATATTATATTAGAATTAATATATTATGATAATGTAGTGTGTTGCAATCAATGCCAAAGGGAGAGATTGATGAACGATAACTGATTGAATGTTTGAAGATGTTAAGTTGAGAATCACCAAGCTACAAAAAGTTAATGCAAGACATTAAATCAGTTAATATATTGTATTGTCATTGATGTCAACTTGATATAATATGATTGGTTATATACATAGTGTCAAAGAATTCAGAGAACCTTAAATATAAAGGTTATGCTTTTAGTAATGTATAAAAGATAAGTATTCACCAAGTGACTACAAACACTGACAGGCAATGCACCCCGACGGATAGAGAAACCTGAAAGGAAAGTCACAGTGATTCACAAGAAAGAAAATTGAGAAAGCATTACCGACGAGCAGAATCACAAGAATTAAAGATGAGTAGAATCACAAACATTACCGACGAGAAACTTCATAGTGTAACCCAACGAACAGACAACCCCGACGAAGATGCCCGAGGAGAACTGAAGTGTTGACTGAAACTAACAAGGATTTAAACACCGAAAAGAACTGAAGTTCAGAAATGACAAAGGACTTAGCTGGCAAGAGCTAAAGAAGGAGTTAACTGGTTGTTAATATTGTTTTCATCGACAAGTTAAATCTAGATATAAATGAAAGATTTAAAGCTATTTTATTCCATTTGTCAAAGAGAAATCTATGAGATAAAATTGAAGTATAGCTTTATAGCAAGATTGGCTAGAATTGCAGATCACGACAAGAACAAGAAAGTCAAGAAATGAGAAATGGTGAAATCATGTCTATAAAGAGACAAGCGAATTCATTTTGAATTAAGGGGTGAATAGAGAAAGAAGATGTTGAAGAGAAATTGATGAAGAAAGAAGTCTTCAATCAGACCTGATCTATCAAGCTAAAGAACAGAGATAATTCTGCGGACACCGAGCAATAGAGAAGCACAACATCACCGAGAAGAAAGAAGTGGAACAAAGGTATTGAAAAGATACATTGATCAAAAAGGTATTATAAGCTTACAATTGATCTAAAAATTTGCAAAGTATATTTGTATATGTGAACAAGTCATTTACTGTTTCAATTTAACCATTGGATCAGAAAGTCTCTTAACCAAGCAGGACTTAACAATCCTTTCTATATTGAGATACATCCCAAGGAGTATCAAAAAGTTTGGTCATGAAGATTGCATAGAGATGCCAGATACCAATTGACAAACTACACTGGGTTTGGTCATAAAAGTTAGCATAGAGATGCCAGATATCAAGTGACAAACTATTCTATTTAAATCCTCTAACAAGGTCATACCTAATAGTGTGTTTGTAACCTTTAACAGGGTTGGCTCTTCACCAAGCACATTTAAGAAGAGTGAAAATTTTGGGTTACCGGTGTCAAGTGGGTTTTCCCTTAATAGGGTTTCCACATTAAAAATCCATGTGTCAATGTGTTTATGAGTCATTACTTTAGTGTTTTGCATTACACATAACTAATCTGGATTGATAAGTATACACTAAGTTATTTACTGAATTTTGGTAAATAAAAGTCTTCTAATCGGTAAACAGTAAGAATGAGGTTTAACAGTAAACTCTGAGCATTAATTATTTGTTGAGATTATTTCAGGCATTCATCTTGTAGGACTGAAGATAACTAGAGGCTTATAATTGAAGTAATAAGTTTTTGGGTTAATTTATTGAAATATTTTTGAGGCCACTAATTCACCCCCCCCCCTCAGTTATTCTAACAATTATATCACTTAGTACAATTGCAGAATAAAAGAGGTAGTTAATGCTATCCGAGGAGTTGGAGGCATGCTTGAAAAAGAGACAATGGTAAGTAAAATCCTAAGAACCTTACTGTCTATATATGCTATTAGAGTATCTGCTATACAAGAAATGAGAACAGTAGAAAACAATAATGTCACTCTAGATAGTTTAGTTGGTAGACTGATTTCATTTGAGATGAATAACTTTGATAACATTGTCTTACCATCTATTGAGTCTGTATTCAAATCTTCTTTGAAAATAAGTAAGTCAAGTCATAAACACACTATGAGAAATAATAGTGAAAGTGATAGTGATGACCAAGATCTTGATAAGATTGAAGCACTAATGGCTAGAAGATTACAGAGATGCAAAGGTAGATACAAATGTAAATTACCACATGTATATTTTAATTGTAAAGAGATTGGACACTTTGCTGCTAGATGTCTTAATAGAAGAAAAGATGAAAGAAGATACTAATACCAAATCTGATGAAGACATTGAGATGGTATTTGTGGTCATGAAGGATGATTCAAATAAAGAAGAAAGGTATATAGAGACTGCACTCATATCTGAGGTTAGTAAGAGTGATGTCTAGATTATAGATAGTGACTGCACTCACCACATGACCGATGATAAACAAAAGTTTGAAAATTTTGAGTACTATAATGGTGGATCAGTAAGAATGGGTAATGACATACCTTGTCCAGTTGAAGGTAAATGAACTATAATGCTAAATAAACTAATCAAATGTGAAAATGCATACTGGGTAAAAGGACTTAATTATAATCTATTGACTATTTCATAGCTGAATAACACAGTTCACCGAGTAGTATTTAAAAATAAGAAGGCAATGATCTTTAATGAATCAAGAAGGTTGATCAGAACTGGTGAATAGACAAAAGGTAACCTATTCAATCTTGATGATACAAACACCACTTGTTTAATGGATAGAAATGAAGACATGTGGTTGTGGCATAAAACATCATGTCATGTGAATTTTGACAACATTATTAAGATAAGCAATAAAAGGAAAGTAAGAGGCTTACCGAGCATGTCAAAGCCCAAGCATATCATGTGTAAGAATTGTCAAAAAGGTAAGATGACAAAGTCTAGTTTCAAGAGCAAATCCCATACATTAGTCTATACTGATCTATGTGGACCCATGAGAACAAAGAGTTACTATGGTGATAGATATTTCATTCTCTTTATTGATGATTATTCTAGAATGATGACAGTTCTAGAGAAACAAATAGTTCATTAACCGACGTCTCAATCCAAAACAGATTCAGAGCCAATGGTAGAGGCATAGGTTGCATGCAGAGGTTGGGGCAGAGATAGTCACTGAGGCAGAAGCATATCTTAAAAGAAAAATCAGAAACATTCAAGATGTTTAAATGGTATAAAGCTATGGTAGAAAAACAAAGTGGTAAGGAATTGAAATGCTTAAGATCAGATAGAGGAAGAGAATTTGTTTCTGATTAATTCACTAACTTTTGCAATAAGCATGGAATTAAAAGATAGGTTTCTGCACTAAGAACACCACAGCAAAATGGGATTGCTAAAGGAGAAACAAATCCATTGTTGATTGTGTAAGAATATTGATGATAGAGAAAAGCATCACTCAAACTTTCTGGAGGGAAGCTGTCAGTACTTTTTTCTACACATTGAACACAATACAATTGATGAAAGACACCAAAAAGGCATCCTACGAGCTTTGGTATGGATACACACCCAATGGAAGTTACTTTAAAAATTTTGGTAGTCAATGTTATAGTTGAAAGATGATAGAAATGGAAAGCTTGACTCCAAAAGTGATGAAGGTATCTTTCTAGGGTATTCCACCAAGAGAAAGGCTTATAAATGTCTTAACAAGTCCTCTAACAAAATCATTGAAATTGCAAATATCAGAATAAATGAATATACAGAGAAAAATGATGAGGAAAGGAGAAAAGAATCAGAAGACACAATAGGTTTGTTTACAATGAAGAACTTGACACTCTACCTGAGCAATAGTGTATCACTCCCAAGAATTAGAACATTGCACCCGAGCATCAGGCTCCAAATACCAAAAATTAGGAAAATCCTCAAAATGATGTTCTGAGCGATGGAGATCAGAATGAAGATCAAGATTGATGATCAGAATGATGAACAAAGAGCTGAACCAATACTTTCCAATTATGTCAGAATACATCATCCACAAAATTGGATCATAGGATACAAGAAGTCTGGAATGAGAACAAGAAGTAAGTCACTAAATACTCGATGTTTAATTTTTAATTTTGAGCCTAAATCTGTTAATACTACACTTGAAAATGAAGAATGGGTCAGTGCTATGAATGAAGAAATAGAACGGATTGAGAAGAACAAGACATGGACATTAGTACCTAGACTTGATGACAATAATGTCATCGGTACCAAATGGATATTCAGAAACAAGCTGAATGAGAATGGAGAAGCCACAAGAAACAAAGCAAGGTTAGTATGCAAGGGGTATGCACAAGAAGAAGGTATTGATTATGGTGAAAACTTTGCACCCATTGTTAGACTAGAAGGAGTAAGAATTTTAATTACTTATGTTGCATTCAAAGGATTCAAGGTATACCAGATGGATGTCAACTTTGCATTCCTAAATAGAATACTAGAACAAGAGATATACATTGAACAACAATAAGGGTTTTTTGCTCCAGACAGGAGGAACATGCTATGTGGACTACACAAAGCCTTGTATGGATTGAAACAAGCACCTAGAACCTGGTATTAAAGACTTCACTCCTATCTCATAAGCATTGGATTTGTAAGAACAAGTAAAAATAACAATCTGTAGTTAAAAGAAGATTCTGATGATAACATTTTGATTGCTGAAATATTTGTTGATGATATCATATTTGGGGGTAATGATATGTTTTGTAAATCATTTTCTAATGAAATGAGAAAAGATTTTGACATGTCAATGTTTGGGGAGATCAAATTCTTTCTTGGTCTACAGATTATTCAACAAGATGCAGGCATATATATCACACAATCCAAATACATCAAGGAAGTGTTGAAGATATTCAAGATCGAAGATTCCAAGCTAGTTGGAATGCCTATGGAAATAGGATGTAAGCTGACAAAAGAAGAAAAATCAAATGAGGTAAATTAAACCTTGTATAGATAAATGATTGGAAAACTAATGTATGTTTTTCATACTAGACTAGATATAGTACATGCAGTTGGAATAGTTGCAAGATTCTCTACTAATCCCAAAGAATCACACATGACTGCCATCAAGAGAATTCTAAGATATCTAAAGAATACGAAGGACTATGGCTTATGGTATAAAAGAGAAGGAAAATTTAAGCTTCAAGTCTATACAAATGTTGATTGGGCTGGAAACTTAGATGACCGCAAGAGAACAACTAGAGGAGCATTCTTCATGGGTGACGGACTTGTCACATGGATAAGCAAGAAGAAAGGATTCATCTCACAATCTATTGTAGAAGTAGAATATGTGGCTGCTACTGCAAACTACTCTAATATTGCATGGATCAAACAGTTACTAGAAGGTATGAATATGAAAATTCTTGAACCAGTGATTATCTGTTGTGATAATACCAGTGCAATAAATATTTCTAAAAATCTTGTCATGCATGCTAAGACAAATCATATTGTAATCAAGTATCATTACATAAGAGAACTAGTGCAAGAGAAAGAAGTGATACTAAAATATGTTCAATCAAAGGAACAATTAGCTGACATATTCACAAATTCATTGCCTAAAGATAAATTTGAGTACCTGAGAAACAAACTAGGGGTCCAACCCTTGTCTATTGGTCAGTAAGCTGACTAGGAGGCTGCATCAGCCTACACATAATCAGAAGATCATTCATGTTGATGCAAGCACAGAGATGGACTGCAAAGATACATCTATACACAACAAGGTACATATCTGCACTGAACACCAAAATCATTGTATTGTTGATCGATAGGGAAATTCAAGGAGTATATTATAAAAAGGTGGCAAGATATAACTTTGGCATGATCAAATTTTACTTTGGCATTATTGTCAAAGGGAGAGAAGTTCCTAAGAATTCAAAGGGATAGAGTATCCTGAGAAGATCCAAAGAAGAGAGATTATATATACATATGAAATATCCATCAAAAGGAGAGAAGATATCCTAAGGGAGAGATGTAACTTGAAAGGAAGAGATGTAACTTGTAAGGGAGAGAATATCAAAAGGGAGAGATGACTATATTGCTTTCAAAGGAAAAAGAGATGATCAAGGAGAGGAACAGTCAAAGAGAGAGACAACATCAGAGAAAGAATCAGAAGCTGCTACATCTATCCAATGAAGGGATTGAAGATTGGAGAAAGCACTCTAGAAGAAACAAATCTAAGCTATATGAGCTTATTGAGAGCTAGACATTTGTACTGGTTATAGAACAATGAAATTGGTAGATTGATGAACTACAACTAATATATTTCATGTTATATTAGTAATAATATATTATGATAATGTAGTGTGTTTCCATCAATGCCAAAGGGAGAGATTGATGAACTATAACTAATTGAATGTTTGAAGATGTTAAGTTGAGAATCACAAAGCTACAGAAAGTTAATACAAGACATTAAATCAGTTAATATATTGTATAGTCATTGGTGTCAACTTGATATAATATGATTGGTTATATACATAGTGTCAAAGACTTTAGAGAACCATAAAGATAAAGGTTATGCTTTTAGTAATACATAAAAGATAAGTATTCACCAAGTGACTACAAACACCGACAGGCAGTGCACCCCGACAGATAGAGAAACCCAAAAGGAAAGTCACAGTGATACCCAAGCAAGAAACTTGAGAAAGCATTACTGATGAGAAGAATCACAAGCATTACAGACAAGTAGAATCACAAACATTACCAACGAGCAACTTCACAGTATAACCCGACGGACAAATAACCCCGACGGAGATGCCCGAGGAGAACTGAAGTGTTGACCGAAACTAACAAGGAGTTAAACACTGAAAAGAACTAAATTTCAAAAATGACAAAGGACTTAGCTGGCAAGAGCTAAAGAAGGAGTTAATTGGTTGTTAGTATTGTTTTCATCGACAAGTTAAATCCAAAGATAAGCGAAAGATTTAAAGCTATTTTATTCCAGTTGTCAAAGAGAAATCGACGGGATAAAACTGAAGTATAGCTTTAAAGCAAGATTGGCTAGAATTGTGGATCACGAAAAGAACAATAAAGTCAAGAAATGAGAAACGGTGAAATCATGTCTATAAAGAGACAAGCTAATTTATTGTGAATTAAGGGGTGAATAGAGAAAGAAGATGTTAAAGAGAAACTGGTGAAGAAAGAAGTCTTCGATCAGGCCTGATCAATCAAGCTGAAGAATAGAGCTAATTCTACAGACACCGAGCAACAGATAAGCATAGCATCACTGAGCAAAAAGAAGTGGAGCAAAGGTATTGAAAAGATACATTGATCAGAAAGGTATTATGAGCTTACAATTGATCTGAAAATATGCAAAGTATATTTGTATATGTGAACAAGTCATTTACTATTTCAATTTAACCATTGGATTAGAAAGTCTCTTAACCGAGAAAGAATTAACAATCCTTTCTATATTGAGATACATCCCAGGGAGTATCGAAAATTTTGGTCATGAAGATAGCATAGAGATGTCAAATGCTGTAACACCCCAAAATTGGCACCTTACAATTCTAATGAATTTTGGTGCATTTTCTCATCATCGAAGTCCTATTGTACTAGGAAAATTCTCCTTTCTAATTGTCTTTAATTGACTTAGCCTCAAATGCAGATAACCTGAATTTGTATAAATCTTACACCATATTTAATTCCTAAATTTTCAATATTTATTAGCTAAAAACTCCTTATGATTAATTAACTTAATTCTAAAGTCCTAAGTGCTTTTAAATTAAATTAATTCCACCCCCTTTAGATAATACACATCAAGGGAATTAAATAATTATTTCATTATTTGAATGAATTATCCTCACTTGAATTTAATAATTCAAACAATAAGAAAAGCCACCCATGTGGCAATAATTCATTTACTTAATTAAATAATTCCTTCAATTTTGTCTCACCTTCCTCCATGGAGATGAAGAGTTAGTCGTTTCTTTCCAAGAAACTCTTCATGCTCTCTTCAGGCTTTTCTATATTATGGACCTTCTTTCCTTCATTTGGGAAGAGCAATTTTTAGAGTATCAAAACTATAGCAAATTCTTGTCTCAATCCTATCACATTTCCAAGCTTTTATTACATAATTAGTATAATTTCATGTAGTTTAATGGCATTCTTCATTGCAATTTAGTTTGTTTACTATATAGTAGCTTAATTATGTTATGTTTTTCAAGTTCTTAGTTTAAAATCTGCATTTTCATTCTTAGATTATAATTGCATCTCTCATCTAGGATAGTTTTATTTCAGTTTTCAATGCTTTCAAATCCTCCATTTCAGCAATGGTCTATGGTTTTTGGCTCTCGTTCTGAGAGTAATTAAACACCCCAACTAAATAGGAGGAAATAGGTCGATTCAATCGATATTGTGGAATGAGCAATTCATGTTTATCTTCGCAATTCAACGATTGAGCAGTGACTATGTTGTGTTGTGGCTGATTTAGAGGTCAACATTCAGACACATACATTTTGGTGCCCATCGTGGGACAGGATATTAAATTCCTAGCCTCATATTATATATTTACTGTTGATTCTATTTTATGTCATTTTTTAGATTCACTTTGAGTCAAATCTGACTTCACCATTGCGTCTGGAATGTCATTTTGGTTTGAAATGACTACAAATATGCCTATACTCACCCAAAGATTGAATCTATGGCATCAAACATTTTTTCGTACAGTTGTGCAGTGAAGTTTCGCGTGAAATTTCCCACATATCCGTGCGAAGTTGTTCTTTCATTAGCAATTCCTCACCCAAAGCCTTGTACTTCCTCATGTGGAGCCTTTGTAATTCCTTACACGAAGCCTTTGTCTTCCTCGTGTGAAGCCTTGTACTTCCTCGCATGAGACTTGGTGACAGTCTCTAGAATTTCACAGTTTCTGCAATTACTGTTACTGTTTTCCTGATTATTTTCACATGCTGTTGTTTTTATCTCTCTGATTTCTCTGACAGCATAATAGTGGGCTGCAGTTCACTTGATGAAGACATAAACTTGCTAACGGTTTGCTTGCAAGATGGTTGTCAAAGATCATTTTAAAATGTTGTGCTTGTTTATTGCTTTCATGACATAGTATAATTAGGGCCTTGTTAAAATTTCTTGGGCATCTTGATAGAAAAATAGGGGAATAATCTCTTCATTACATGGAAGTGATGCCCATGGATGAATCTAAGACCCTGACGTTGCTAACATGATGGAGACCTAGGGAAGCAAGGAAAGTTAACAAAATTTTAGCACGTTCACTTGTCAGGGGATTATGCTCTTCTCTCTTTGAGAGAATCAAAAACCCAAAAGCTTGTGAATTGGTTGGAGGAGAGTTAGCTCGGTGATGAATATGTCTTGCGTGATTGAAGTGATTTCTATTTTGTAATTCCAAGAACTATATGAACGTATCCTCTCCCCTCGCCTTTATGGATCTTGGGTGTAAGTGAAATTCATATGATTCTCCTAGAGTGGATGCCTCCCGAGTGCTTTAATAGAGCCATTGAGAGTGGATTTCTCAATCGGTAACAGGCTAAAGCCAAGCCCTTCTGAACCAGTATATAAAAAATGTCATTGTGATTAATCTCATAATGTACAGGTGTGAATTCATTGTGGCAACCAAAATCTCCTCCAATACCCTAGTGGTGCGTTAAAGTCTCTACATTGTTAAGGTGAAAACCTAGCTTTGAAAGGATTGGGAGAGCCCCCTTTATTGGGAAAATGACTTGATCACAACCACCTAAATGGATGCCCTTACTACAAACTATGTTCTAGTATCCAAAAAACCCTCTATCTGTTGGCACGAAAGGTCAGAGACCGACTAAGACACCCCACACTTTTACGGCTCTTAGTAGAGACAATAGCCCTTTGGGAAGCAATTCCTTTGGGGTTTGAAGCTTGGTGTGCCTAAGAAGTGGGTGCACATGTAAGGAGGATCTCGTGCCTCCAAGATTCTAAGTTGTCCAGTATGAGTAAGTGTAGCTGAACTTCAGTTCAAGTGGGGATTCAAAAGATACTACCCTGGCTATCCTAGGATTGTGATGTGTTTTTTTTGGTACTACAAACATTCTGCTTGATGTGTCTTGCATGGGTGAAGCATCAAAACAAACAAACATCTCAAACATTCAAATCGAACATCAAAATTATCAATGATTCCAAATCTACACTTCTAGGTGTTAACTGTCAAAATCTTGTCCAAGTTTCTGCACCTGCTATCAAAACTCTACAATCTATCCACTTGTTGTCCAAATCGCTATTCTTTTGTGAAGGTTCTGTCCGAATTTTCACAATCTGTGTTCTCATCAACATCGACGCTACTAGTCTGTCTTTTACTGCAATCTATTCACAGTCTGACTCGTCACTGTTTTGAAATCTAAATTTGTTGTGCTATTCCAAGTGACCCATTATCTATTTCAACCTTATCATCTTTGTCTACACTGTCCTTATCCCGAGTTGCAAAAATAGGTTCATCAACCTTGACTCAAGATCAGAGTCATTCCTATCTCTATCTCAGTTGGACATTATCTCCTTTGTCCTTTAGTCTTGGACTTAGTCAGCACTTTAGATATCAATTCAATACCTGTCAGTAAATCAATCTGATTCATTGTACCTCCTCTTCAATCTTCTTAGCAAGCGCATCAAGACAATCTTACAATGTCTAAAAGCAAAGAAGAGATCCTTAGGGCAACTTTATTAAAACAACTTCAAACTTTGAAATCTTAACTCCAATGATTAAAGGGGAAAAAGGATAGTTCATCTGATGAATCCTCATTAAGATCAACCTATCCTTTGTTATTTGATCATGATTCTTATATCTCCAAACTTCATTCCAACATGGATGAATCTTGGTATGACAATCCCATCTTTGATCAAGAACAATTTTATGACAATCCTATCTTTGATCAAGAGAATGTAGATGCAACTATGACAGAACCTGATGAAAGTATTTTCTATCTGCAAAAGAAGGATATTGCAAGTCAAGATGCATCTAATTCTCCTTCAGAAATAATCTTTAATCCTTTGGGACAATCTTATCAATCTACATTGGAGGAACTTCTTGAGCATAATCTCCTCACATTGCCTCACGCCACATCATATGGATTCAGATGCTTGAGTCCTTATTGTACATATCATCGAAACAATAAGCATAAAACTTCATCTTGCATGGAGTTGAAACGTAAAATCCAAGATCTCATAGATGATGGCATAATCGAAGTGGAAAATCCTAATGAATTATCTAGTGAAGATACTACTCTCAAGCATGATCAATATCAGGAATCCATGTCTAGAATGGTTCACATATCCCATCTACTTCTTCCACCAATCCTCTATCTCCTAAAGCTTCACAACCAAACACACCATCTCTATCAAGAACTGAGCTTAATGAAGACTATGTCTACCCTCAGGGACTACCTCTAAAAGAGATCCAAGCTAATCAGCATACAGATGCAAGCCTTTCTCAAGCTTCAATGATCATAGACCTAAAGCCTCCATGTGCTTCAACTCTTATCATGCCTATTTAAAATGATTGTCCGTCAGCGTGTCAAGAATCCTTCATGTAATTCAACACTCCTACCTTGTCCTTAAAAATGGCTCCATGTCAAGGAGACAACCCAAAGTATGAAGAAATAAATATCAGTAATGATCAAGATCAAGATACCATCCATCCTTATCCAATGGTTGACCAAAGTCACACATGTCAAGAGTCTCGTGATGATTTTATCATCCCCTTCCATTTCTTCCCAGAAGAAACTCTTACATCTCCTATATCTTATCCATCTCCCAAGAAAGATCAAGATATCCTTTCCACCATCTCTACTTATCTTATTGAAAAATAAGAGAAAGGTACCCTTTGTACACCATCTAAATATCCTTGTTAAGATCAGATCATCCCTTCATCTCCTTGTCATGCTCCTCCATATCCACCTCAAGAAAACATTGTTCCTCTAAATCCCTTGAAGAAAGATACATCCCCTCAAGCTTTAGATGCTCCTGTCAAAATTACTCCTATCAAAGCTACTCATGCTCCTGTTGATATACAATTGAATTCTAAAAAGAAGATCCTTGGTCATGCAACTCACTATAAAGATGTTGATATCCCCTCCACACTTTATATCCCTCCATGCAAATGTAAGAATTATCTTTCACTATCCTCCAAATCCATCCTTGGTCCTCATATTCCAAAGCTAAAACCGTCAAACCTTCCATCTATATTGGGTCCTTATGTCCCTCCATCTACCATGCCTATCAAT
>MU224129.1:2548940-2568827 GCA_018584345.1 Thuja plicata | reverse complement strand
ACAAGTTCTTAGAAGTCTCTTGACATGTCCACTCTTTTGGACCACATACTTTTCATGACATCAGGTCATTACCCTAAATGCTATACAACATCCCTCCATGAGCCTACATTGCTATATTATTTTTTCCCTAGCTTGGGTAATCTTGAAGAGGTTGTCCTTGAGGGTCGCATTCACCCTCTTCATCCATTGGCCATCCATCTCATACATCAACTTTCTAATCCATCTTCAATGTCCTACACCTTGCTAGACATTAGGAGTACACCAATGAGATCTTCTTTGAGATCGATAATCTAAAAAAGACTAAAAAATTACAAAATCTCTAAAAATTCTAAAAATTGTAAAAAATGTCCTGAAAAAATGATCATCTTAGTGAAAACATGGCAAACATGTGCTTTGATGTATCTATTATCCTGGTGAAAACCTGGTAAACAAGTGCCTTGATAATACCAAAAAAAAAAAAAAATACAAAAAAAAAATAAAATAAAATAAAAAGAAAAATACAAAAAATTGAAAAAATGAAAAATACAGAAAAAAAAAGAGAGAAAAATGTGTCATTGATGAAAACCTGGTAAACAGGCGTCATGGTAGCAAAAATAGAATTTCTGCCAAGATGGTGAAAACCTGGTAAACAGGCGTCTTTTGTTTCACAAAGCTCTATCTATCGCGGCATCCCTTGGCTTTCTTGCAATTTGCTCTCCTGCTTTCCTGCTTTAGTTTTCTCACTCATGCATTCGCTCTCAGTTATTTTTGAGATTTTGCTCAACTTCACATGGATTGAAACTAGTCACACTCAGGGGCATCTTCCTAGTCTAGGGGGCATTGTCCTATCTTTTGGAGTCTCTCTCCTCTTCGCATCAGTCACCAGTGGTTCTCACTGAGTCTGCCTGCTGATGCCTAGATCTCACACTGATCTTTATACTTGAGAATCTCTCTCACATCAGTCACCAATGATTCTCACTGCGTCTGCCTACTATCGCTATACTACTGAGATTTCTCGCATTGCCTCACTATCTGCGTATTTGACATCAATCTATTCATTACTTGGGGGCATGGCTCCCCACTTTGATCGCATCTTCGATTTATACTCGAGTCAGTAATCTTGTCAATTCTAAAGGACAACTATCTACTGGCACAAACCAGTGTTTCTCAACACCCCAATCAAACAGTGTTTTTCAGCACTATCTTTGGACACATCTATGTTTTTCAAAACACATTGAATATCGCCAACGTAAACATCTCTTGATAGCAATCAAACACAATGCACTCACAAGCACAACGGTGTTTTTCAACACCCTAAACACATGCACATTCGTAAACTTTGAAACATGGTGAGCTATGATTGAATCTTTCTTTGTATGTTGTCTGTTCTCATGAATTTCATTGATATTTTCTTTGTCTACTGCTTGTGGGTGTGGTTTTGATGATCTGACAGCGTCAAATAAACAGGGTGTATGTGATAAGAGCTTCTGCATTAAGGTGGAAAAGCCTCACATCCCTCGATCTTGTTTATTTGTATGCCAAGGGGAGGTTGGAACTATCTACTTGACTATTATTTCTCTATTTGTTTACTTGTGTACTCTTACTACATCAAACTGGAAACAATGTTCAGGTCATCTTGGTTTTTGTGCCCTGGTGCTTATGTTTGTTTCCTACATTTTATCTTATGAAAGTCATATTCATATTCTTATGGTTGCAGTGGCATCAGTAAGGATTTTATTGACTTTGATGTTCCAAAAATACTTGATGATGATAATTATGCGATGAGTCCAACAACCAAGTCCTAGAGTTGCATTTAGCTTAGGCTTGCATTCACATTTTAAGCTTGCATAGCGATAGTTTTGGTGCTCTCTTCATTGTCTTCTCATTCTTCGAAGGTCCTCATCTTTTTTCCTAGATTCCTCTTGACTACACAAGTGTTTGGTCCTTGCTCTTGATCTTCATTCATATTCTTTTGGTTAGTACCTGTCGTATATTGCAATATCCATTTTCATGATCGAAATCAAAATCTGACACTCCTAAGTAGCTCAAAATCGTGTTTGAAAATTTTGGGACCGACGTGCTCCGATGCTTGTGCAGTTGTCTTTCTGATGTCGCTTTCTTGTCACAATAATCTCTCGTCATCATTTTCTCAGCTTCTGCAATCTTTTCATCAAAGTCAACTCTAGTCAATTCTGGTCAAACTTGGTCAACTATGGTCAAACCTAGTCAACAGGACCTCTCGATCGCTCTAAATTAATTCTTCCTTCTCTTGATCTATCTCTGAATTCCTTTGGATCTTCGATCTTACTTCTATATGCAATCTTTTGTTGTTGATCATCTTTCTATTGTGTCATCTTTCGATTTTGCTCCCGAGGGGGTAGGATGATTGTATCATTGAAATTTTTTGCATCATTCTCAAATCAGTCTAATCTAAATCAAAAGTCCCAATTGCTAGGGGCATCTCATCACTTGGGGCATATTCATTGTTTCATACCTTATGGTCAAAATTGGATATTCCATGATGTTGAATTTCTAGGGGCATCTTGACGTCTCGCATCTTGTCATCTTGTCATATATCTTTCTAGGTATTTGAGCAATCTAACTTGGATCCTCAAGGATTATGCTTCATTATGGAGATAGTCCTAAAAATCTCTATTGACTATCTTTTAGGACAGGTATCGGGGCAATCTAACCCTGACTCCTGAAGGTTGAGCTTCGTTCTAGGGACAGTCTTGTGAAAGATATCAATCTGACCAGTGTTTGGGCAATCTAACCTAGATATTGGGGGACTAAGCTTCATTCTGAAGATGATTCTTGAAATCTCATTGGGTATTGGGGCAATCCAACCCTAATTTCTGAAAGTCATGCTTCGTTCTGAAGATGGCTCTCAAAATCTCTTTTCAACCGTTATCTGGGCAACTTAACCCAGATCTCGGAGGGCTAAACTTCGTATTAGGGCAATCTAACCCTGATTCTGGAGATAGTCCTAAATCTTCATCAGCTATCAGCGGACATTGGGGCAATCTAACCCCGATTTCAATCTTCTCTCAATTGGTATTTGGACCATTGTCTTTGCAATCTAACTTAGACTTCAGATAATCATGCTTCATTCTGAAGATGGTTCTACTTCTCGATCAGATCGGTGTCTTGGCAACCTAACCTAGACTCCCAAAATCTTCATCTGTCACATTAGACTATTCTTTGAATCAACGCGTTGCTCGCACATCAATTCAAAGAGGGGCAAAATGTAACACCCCAAAATTGGCACCTTACAATTCTAATCAATTTTGGTGCATTTTCTCATCATCGAAGTCCTATTGTACTAGGAAAGTTGTCCTTCCTAATTGTCTGTAATTGACTTAGTCTCAAATGCAGAAAACCTGAATTTGTATAAATCTTACACCATATTTAATTCCTA
Organism: Thuja plicata; assembly: GCA_018584345.1. Lineage (NCBI taxonomy): Eukaryota > Viridiplantae > Streptophyta > Pinopsida > Cupressales > Cupressaceae > Thuja > Thuja plicata. The sequence continues at coordinate 2,565,430 of MU224129.1, read as the reverse complement.
AATTTTTAAGATTTATTAGCTAAATAATCTCTATGATTAATTAATTTAATTCTGAAGTCCTAAGTGCTTTTAAATTAAATTAATTCCACCCCCTTTAGATACTACACATTAGGGGAATTAAATAATTATTTGGTTATTTGAATGAATTATCCTCACTTGAATTTAATAATTCAAACAATAAGAAAAGCCACCCATGTGACAATAATTCATTTACTTAATTAAATAATTCCTTCAATTTTGTCTCACCTTCCTCCATGGAGATGAAGAGTCAGTTGTTTCTTTCCAAGAAACTCTTCATCCTCTCTTTAGGCTTTTCTATATTATGGAACTTCTTTCCTTCATTTGGGAAGAGCAATTTTTAGAGTATCAAAACTATAGCAAATTCTTGTCTCAATTCTCTCACATTTCCAAGCTTTTATTGCATAATTAGTATAATTTCATGTAGTTTAATGGCATTCTTCATTGCAATTTAGTTTGTTTACTATATAATAGCTTAATTATGTTATCTTTTTCAAGTTCTTAGCTTAAAATCTACATTTTCATTCTTAGATTATAATTGCATCTCTCATATAGGATAGTTTCATTTCAGTTTTCAATGCTTTCAAATCCTCCATTTTAGCAATGGTCTATGGTTGTTGGCTCTCGTCCTGAGAGTAATTAAACACCCCAACTAAATAGGAGGCAACAGGTTGATTCAATCGATATTGTGGAATGAGCAATTCATGTTCATCTTCGCAATTCAACGATTGAGCAATGACTATGTTGTGTTGTGGCTGATTTAGAGGTCAACATTAAGATACATACAGATACCAATTGACAAACTACACTGGGTTTGGTCATAAAAGGTAGCATAGAGATGCCAGATATCAAGCGACAAACTATTCTATTTAAATCATCTTACAAGGTCACACCTAATAGTGTGTTTGTAACCTTTAACAGGGTTGGCTCTTCACCGAGCTCACTTAAGAAGAGTGAAAATTTTGGGTTACCAATCCCAAGTGGGGTTTCCCTTAACAGGGTTTCCACGTTAAAAATTCATGTGTCAATGTGTTTATGAGTCATTACTTTAGTGTTTTGCATTACACATAACTAATCTGGATTGATCGGTATACACTAAGTTATTTACTGCATTTCGGTAAATAAAAGTTTGCTAATCGGTAAACAGTAAGAATGAGGTTTAACAATATACTCCGAGCAGTAATTATTTGTTGAGATTATTTCAGGCATTCATCTTGTAGGACTGAAAATAACTAGAGGCTTATAATTGAAGTAATAAGTTTTTGGGTTAATTTATTGAAATATTTTTGAGGCCACTGATCCCCCCCCCCCCCCCAGTTAATCTAACAATTATATTAAGTGCTAATTTTGATACATAATTCAATCAATGTTTTGTACTAGAGAGTACCTTGAATTATTAGCATGATAATGACAAGAATTGATAGAAGAAAGTTGACTTTTCTTTGATTTATGATGTGATTTATTGATGCATATGGAAATTAGAAAAAAAAAAACACATTTTTTAATGTTTTGTTAGAACATTCTTTTTTTTAATGATACTCTCCAAATTTCCAAATGTCTTAAGATGACATTTTTATTTATACACACCCTAGATATATGAAATAAAAAATATAACACTTTTTTAAGTGAGTAATGGTTAGAAAAAATATTAGTATCCTTTGTTTGATATAATACACAAGAATTATAAAACCTCATACCCTTGTTTTCCATGCACATGTTCCTAGTGGGCCCCACAAACCTTTAATAGAACTCAAGTAGTGATCTTAGCTTTGTGTTATTTATACTCCTTTTAAAGTTCATTGGCTACAATAAAGCCAATGGGCAGTGTGATGTAAGCTAGACCGCCTCTTAACAAACGCATGCAACACACTACAATAGTTATGCAAATCTGATTCAAACACTACAATAGTTATGTAAATATGATTTGAAATAAAAAACTATTATTATTTGAATACCAAATTTATGCATCAAATCTAGGAATGATTTCATTGAAATTAAGAACAATTTACAAAATAATCTTCCAAGCCAATTAGCTTCTCACCTCCACATTTCAATCTGATATGAGTTTATTCCAACAATGATGAGCATGTGACTGCTGCATGCCTTCACCATAAACTCCTCCCAAAAACTTAGAAAAGAACTCACCAAAAAAACTCCTCCCAAAAACTCAAAAAAAAAATCCATAAAATACTACCATTCTTTTGAAAGCACCCCACCCCTCCACCAAAAACAAACTGAAATGCCCAATAAATGCTACTGCGTTAAATCCAGGCAACTCATCATACCATAATTACAATCTTAAAAAAAAACAGCAACCAAAGAAGAATCTAACAAACATCCCCAAATTAAGGGAGGTGTGGAAGTTCTGAATTTTCAAAAATCATGTGATTCGCTTTTGATTTTTAGTGATATCTAAATGAGAAAACATAGCCAAAAACAAGAAGCTAGAATAATCCCAGCAAACCAACATAAATCTCAATATCCTGCAATCATGGTGATGGGATTCTGCCAAACAATTATTGAAGACATTCTGTCAAACGGTTCACTTGCCTTGGCTATGCTTACACATTTTGCATACACGGCGATCAGGGTAGTTGCAGCTACAACATCTCACCAAATTTCTCTGCGATAGATCTCTGTAGCCTGTTCTAAAGCTTCCATTTTCGCACAGGCTGGGAAGATGCTCGCAGAGGTTGCAGAGTCTAGATTTACACCTGCCAATTGCATTTGGTTGAAAGTTTCTAAATACCCATACTGCAATTATATAGCATGCATTTAACATGACAGATAAAAGTGCAGGAGACATCTATCATAGTTGACAATGAAAATCGAGTCTGTTAATGGGTCTTTGGTTGCTAGTGAAGTTGAAAGGTTTTCAATGAGTCTATCAGAGATCAAGTCTTGCTGAGTGCAAGGTTCTGACATCATAAGGGATGAGGCCGCGATTGTATCCGGGTGATTTTGACAGTGTGGATACCCCTCATTCCTTGACTCTTAACCGAAAAAGTTTTACTGGATAGCTTTGCAGATCTGAACCCTCCATCAAAAAAAAAGTTGTAGTCCAAGAATTTTTCGCCTTTATAGATATAATCAATGAGTTGCCCTTCTGCAGGAAAAATATCCATCTTATCGATCGGAAATCTCCATGGAAGCCCTGTTTCGAGTGCCAGGATTTTTTTGTCATGGCTGGGAAGCATATATTGTAGTATAAATGAAGTCAAATGAAGATGAAGATTAAATACTGACGGACATCCACTGGAATTCAAACATTTAATGGTGATTACTGTTTAAACAGAAATTGACAGCGAAGGGAAAAGGCTCGCACCAGCCCCTAAATGGTCAAAGCTTAGAATGTACTGGTTAAATCCAGCCGAAAACCTACACTGGTTGTGGTTGAGGTTGAGGCAAAAAGAATTATATCAGCTGCAACTACTAGATTACTGATCTAAGGGTTGCAAATTTACAACTCTGACTATAAAACCAGTCATTAATTCCTTTCACTAGCAAGCTTCCATATGGGAGACCATGGCCTCTTGCCATAATTACAATTTTAAAGGCTCAATTTTCACCCACTACCTATTTTCTGTGGTTTTTCAAGCAATTTGAGATTCTTCCTTTCTCAGTCAAACCACTCATGTCTATTAGAAATGAAATGAAACGAAAGAAATAGTCTATAGACTGAGAATATAAATTCATCTTCATGCTCTTTTTTATATCTGACTTTCATCTCTAGACTGAGAATATAAATTCATCTTCATGCTCTTTTTTATATCCGACTTTCTATTGTTAATTTTGACAAAAAAGTTGGCCATCAAAATAATCTTCTCTTCTTCGAATAGTTGGTGCATGATGTCAATCTTTAATGTCTTTTTATACTGAGTACAGATATTCTCATGAGCTGAACATTTCATGATGAAGTGTTATGCCGATTCAACCGCTCCCTCATTACTGAATATGCAGATTATTTCTTCCTAATTTTCCTTGAATATTTGTGATATTTATAGAAAGTACCATGATGTATTTGTGGTTGTCTTTCACTACACTTTTTTCATTATTGCCACATAAGTAATATGTTATTTTCTTTAAACAAACATCGTGAGAACATTCCTCATTTTTCTTCCCCTCCAACGAAAGTTGTGAAGACGTCTTGAGGCGCTGACAAGGTAGAGGTGGCTATGAGATCCACAAGGACTTTGACAGCATAGGATCTTCTTCTCCTTCAGATTTAGGCAGTTAGGTGTGTTTCAATATTCTTAGACTCGCAAGAGGTAGGGTCTTCGGTGACCTTGGAATGACAACAGCAATATTGAATCTTGATCAAAGCTTCATTTAAACTCCTGACTTAAAACTTTAAGCATGAGAGTGGAATAAATATGAGCATGGGAAAGGGAAGGAAAGCGAAGGGAAGTTACAAGCAAAGGCAGGATACCCAATATTTTGGTTGAAGATGTGCCAGAGTGATTTTTTTAGGATGAGGCTTCTGGAAGATTTCTGCGTAGTATTTTTTTCAGATTTGGTATTGGCAAGCTGGCACTGATGTAATTATACTTTAGTTATAGGTTGCATGGACTATGACGGGAGGTTTTCTTACTGGTTTTTTCCTCCCAGTATGCTTTTGAACCAGAATTGATGTACTTTTATTATAATTAATAAATATCATCTCGACTTCATCCCCTTATCCATAAAAAAAAATGTTATTTTCTATATATTTTGTATTAAAGAAACTCCCTAGCCTATATATTTTGTTTTCTATATGTGTGCCTCCAACAAGGTTCAACCATAACAAGGAAGATGTATAAGGTTCACAAGCTTGCCATGTTTGGAGGCTCAGATTCAGTCTAGTCAGTTAGGTCAGGATTTATCAATGATAGGGATTTAGAGGATTCTAAAGACAACATCACATTAGTATCAAGACTATTAACTGGGAAGACAAGTTCACTTAGGATAGCTTCTATAGTGCTTAGATCATTAAGAGTTTGATTGGCATTATTAGTGTCGTTGTTAGTGTTATGTAGACCTAAGTCTAGAGACTTAATGTGTCACTTCTTTTTCTCTCATCTGATCGAGGGCTATTCTTAGTGGAACCATCTCTATTCTTGATCTTGGTCTAGGCACACTAATGGAATTTTTTTCTTCTAATACTCTTTGATATGATTCTTGTCTTATTAGGACTTGTGTGTCTGCATCAATCATACTTGGGATTAATTTATGTTAGCTAATCCTGTCATAATGTTTGTGATGTGTGCAGTATTAGAGCGTTCTCCTCTTTCATGTGAAGGTGCAAATTTATAGATCGCGTCTATCTTAACATACATAGTAACATCAGACAATTGATCCTATTCATAATCATGTGAATCTTAGATATATCATCAGACCTTTCTAGGAATTCAACAATAGTTATTTCATGAACCCTATTGGTTATCTAGGTATCAATGTGTGGTAGATAAAGGACATGTGTGATCGTAACCAATTTCCCCCAATTTGAATGTAGACTTTCCTGTTCTCTTATAGAGGATAGCTCTTCCATGATATTTGAGCTGCTTGTTTCTTCTCTAATACTTCCTCTTTCTTCTTGTTCAAGATGTGCTCCTTCATGATACTCATATTCTTGTTGGACTTCATGAGGATTACCCACTCCTTCTTTCTCTTCTTTGGATTCTTGTTCTGAGTGTGGTAACAATAGTACTTTCTATTTTGATTGTTCTCTTAAGTGAGTGGGCATGTATCGTTCTCCTTGATAAGCAAGATTCTCAGTGCATATATGCAACAATATTTCAAATGTCCATGGTAAAAACTCAACTTCTTCTTCTTCCTCATCACTTCCCTTATCACATATTGTACCATCTATCAGGGTAGGGTGTTTTGTTTTATTATTGAAGCCTGCTCCTATTTTATCTTTTATGTTCTGGAACTCCATGTGGATTGGTTCAAGAAGTCCTTTACCTTTATCCCCTAAAGGTCCTTTCTATTTGTAGCCCATTCATTTCAGGAGATCATAACCTTTTCCATATTTATCTGGAGATATTTCTACATGTTTTACTTCATTCTCCTCCTTCTCCTCTTTATATAGTCAAGATAAGACTACTTTATTTTCATTTTTTCCTTCTGGAGAGATTGTGGCTTTGACCAATATACCTTTGGCTTCATGAATAGCCAATACTTTTGATGTAGAAGGTGTAAAGGACATTGATGGTTGACCATATGATTTTGGACACATAGGTAGATTAGCCAATGATGGCATTGTATCCATGTTATATTCCTCATGCTGGTTTCTTCAATTTTTAAAGATTTCCCAAAGCTTCTCATACCAAGTCTTTTGAGGTTTCAATTGAAAAATATTTAGGAACTTACTTGTTGTGAGGAATCATACTACTTGCCTTTAGATTGTTAGAGGAGTAGCTTAAATCTACTGGAATTGTAACTTCTACTTTGTTGTGTGAAAATTTGATGGATTGATGATAAGTGGATGACACCGCATGCATATCATGTATCCATGGTCTACCCAATATTATGTTATAAGCTAATGGTAAATCAATAACTTGGCATATCACATCTCATTATATTGTACCTATTCTAATAGGTAGCACAACTAATCCCTTTAATGATGTTTCTTCCTCGTCATAGTCTTTAATGGTTATCTTTCTCCGTGGGTCAATGAAATATTCTGAAAACCCTAGCGCCTTGACCAAACTAAAGGTTAAAATGTTCAAACCCGTGCCTCCATCTATCAATACACGCTTCACCTGATGTTTATGAATCAAAACCTTAATGGGAAAAAGTTGATTTTGTGGATGATTCAAAGATTTTTCATCTTCTTTTGAAAAACATGGATAATGAGGAGATGTTATATGACCAACCATAGCTATAAATTTATCTATATTTATGTCTTTTGGGACATTAGTTCTATACAGGGCTTGTTCAAGGACTTCCTTATGTATCAGAGAGATCTTTAGTAACTCAAATATGGATATTTGAGTCAAGGTTCTTTGCAATAGATCTATCAGGTTGTAGTTAGTTGATGGTGAGGGAACCATTTGTTTTTATGCCACTGGTTTTGGGATTATGATAACAGGTGGTTTAGACGATGTTGTCTATTTCAATGAGGATTTAACTCCCTTAATTTTCACCTATTATTGGATTTTTGTTACTTCATTTGAGTGTGTATCCTTGTCTTTAACACCTTTCATAGTGATCATATCGATTGATACATCTTTTTCTTCCAACATGTTGATCACATTATCGTTTTTAGAATAGGTATAGTTAACTTCATTTCCTTTAGACTTAGAGGCTTCTCCTTTTTCATAATTAGGAAATGGTTTCATGAATGTCGTATGATCCGCATTCGATGTGTGTCCTTCCACCTTGATCTTGTTAGATTTGACAAATGCAAATCTTCCCAAGATCACCTGCATGCATGACTGTTACAAGACAGAAGCAAAGACAGAAGAGAGAAGATAGAAGAACAGCTATGGCGGCCAAAAGGCCAGAGGAGACATCATGTGCTCAAGAAAATAATATATTAAATGAATATGTTTTTAGATTACAATGTGATGATCAAAAACTCTGTAATAATAAACTAAGAGGTGAATCCTTATAAAGGAATCACGAAACCCTAAAAGGGAAAACCTAAGGTTATCTTAAGAAACTAGAGTGAATAGGTGAGTTAGTAATTAGATCATAATGATTTAATTAATAACCCGATAGACTATTACTCTAACACCCCCCCTTAAGATAAGCTTAGGGAGAAGCACAACCTAGGAAACTACTGCAAAAAGCATGAAAGAAGGGTCCCGGCAACAAGGCCTGATCAGGTACCCAAAATAAGAAAGCAAAGTAGATGAAGGAAACTAAGCCTTCAATCTAGGGAAAGTCCCAGAGAGAGGAACAAGAAAAGAGCAAGAAGCATCTCCGAAGCAAGGAACTGTAAACTCTGTTAGAAGAGACTGCTGGAACCCCCACTGAAGTGCATGACCAGGTAGAGAAGACAATGTCTGAAGAGCTGATCAATCAAACCAGGAAGCAATAGAACCAACAGGTGAACCCCCCCATAATGCTGAACTGGGAGAGGTGACAGGAACACTGAAATGCAATGCCAGAAACATCTGCAGAAAGCAGAACCAGGAACACCAACAGTGCAACAGAAGTACAAACACAGGATAAAGGGCGGTGTCATCGACACACAGCATGGGCTAATGTCGTGGAAGTTACGCTCACTTGACAAAGGTGGATGCGCCTAAAATGGCAAAAACATCATAACCCCCCATGGCACTTTATAACTGAGTGCAAGTACAACAACCATACAAGGTGCTCAAAATCCCAGATATACAGAAGTAGGCACTTTATCTCAGTGCGTTTATAGAATAAAGATGCTACAGAAGAGCATACAAGCTCATAAGTCAGAAAGATGAGTGAACCAGAAGTACAGTAGAGGAGATCCCATGACCTGTAAACCCAAGCAATCCACCAGAGTGCATAAACTGCCAAACTCAGAGGAGAGAAAACCTAGAGCAAAATCTAGAAAAAATACCCCTGCAACTAAATAGTACACTGAACCAGCTTTCTGACGATATCTCGTTTGCCAAAAATAGAATCTGGATGAGCCAGATATGACTCCCAGAAGGCAAAAAAAGACATCGGACTTCAACAGAAAAAAATGCTGTCAAAATTATAGAACCCAAAAACCCAACCTCTATCATCGGAAAGTGCTCGGAAAGAGCTTTCCGACGGTATATGAAAGTCAAAAAAAGACCCCCAGATGCTCAAGATAGAGCGAAAACTGTCCAGGTAGGTCAAAAGGGCCCCAAAAACAGGCTTTAAGCCCCTGGGCCTGAAAAAAGAGTGCCCCTGGGCGCATGGTGCACACAGGGGGCTTAACTGGGGCCCCTGGGCACCCATATGACCTGCCGCCTAAGCAATAAGCCCGCGGGGCTGAAAATACCCGTCGGGTGGCGACGACGGTTGTAAGCGGAGCGGCCGCAAGGGCCGCGGAGCGAGGGACGCGGAGGGCGGCGGGCCGGGAGGCGGCGGGGGCCGCGGAGGGCGGCGGGGCCGCTGCGGAGGAGGGCCGGCGGGGCCGGCGAAGGAGAGCGGGCCGCAGGGGCGGCGGAACCGCTGAGGAGGTGGTGGAAGCTGGAGGCGCAGGGGGCGCAGGCGAACTGGCAACGGCGCGGGGTGGCGCCTTTTGAAAAACATACTGCGCACTAAAAAACATTAACAATAATGTTTTTTTTAATTTTTTCCTCAGTTTCTGTGCCGTACAGCACAGAAACCAAAATTTTTTTGCCTCCAGAGTCCAGATGTCCAAAATGGACAAGTTTTATATGTATTCTACAATTTTTGGGCGCTCTGAGCTCAATGGAGATGTCCGTTTGAGCTCAAAGTGACCAGAAACAAAACCCAAAACAAAAAATACATAAAAAACCTTTGAAACCCTTGGAAACCTTCTGCTTCTGGCATGCTTCAATGAAACTCGAACAGCGAACAACATGAGAGCTCTGATACCATGTTAGATTTGACAAATGCAAATCTTCCCAAGATCACCTGCATGCATGACTGTTACAAGACAGAAGCAAAGACAGAAGAGAGAAGACAGAAGAACGGCTATGGCGGCCAAAAGGCCAGAGGAGACATCATGTGCTCAAGAAAACAATATATTAAATGAATATGTTTCTAGATTACAATGTGATGATCAAAAAATCTATAATAATAAACTAAGAGGTGAATCCTTATAAAGGAATCACGAAACCCTAAAAGGGAAAACCTAAGGTTAGCTTAAGCAACTAGAGTGAATAGGTGAGTTAGTAATTAGATCATAATGATTTAATTAATAACCCGATAGTCTATTACTCTAACAGATCTTATCTCCATCTATGATATCTTGTATGACATGCTTAAGTTTTACATAGTCATTGGTCTTATGCCCATTGTTTTGATGAAAGGCACAATAATAGTTATCATTCCACCACATTCGTTTAACTTTTGGTTCCCGTGGTTTTGACTCTAATAGTGTAATGATATTATTGTCCAAAAGAGTCTTTAAAACTATTTCAAGGGGTTCTCCCAATGGAGTGAATGTACGCCTAGCTCTAGTAATCCAAAGCTTATTCTTGTTCGCCTCATTATTTTCTCTTGGAATTATTATTGTTGTTGCCTTAGCCTCTTTGTTTTCTGTAGGCTTCTTGTGAGATTAAACACAGTTGGTTTAATATTCGCATTGGCTGCCTCTACAACTCCATCATTAACAACATTCTTGTTCTTCTTCCACCATTTAGGCTTATCTTTGTTTTTATAATTTATGTTATTAAAGGACTTATTCTCTTTGTAGAGCATGATTTTTCCTCTCCTAACCATGGAGTCGTCAGATTGAATGGCATTTTGAATCATTTTATCAAAACTAGGAGAATCTTTCATTTGAAGAGCATAACTCATTTCGGACACCAAGTTGTTTATAAAGATCTCCATTTTTCCAATTTAGGTATTTGTCATGAATACCTTGCGAATATTTTTCTCCATCATTGCAAGAAATTGATAAAGGATTTTCCACTTTGTTGTTTGGTGTTACATAGGTCCATCATAGTAATAGTGTGTTGTATATTATATGAGTATTTTTGGATGAATCTTTGAATCAATTCTTAGAAATTTTGGATGCTTGGTGTTAATTTGGAGAACCATTCCATGGCTTAACCTCTTAAGATTCCTGGAAACAATCTCATTAAGTATGTTTTTTCATGCATGAATTCTATACTTAAGGTGCAAAATTATCTCACATGGTCATGAGGGTCCGTGTCTCCCATGTATTTATCATACTTAGGTCTTGCCATATTAGGTGTAAAAGGAACCGTGTGCAATTTATTATCAAATGGGAATGAACATATGTGCTCCAACAAGTATTTTTTTGTTAGGTTATCCTTCTCTCTTTTGAGCTCTTCAATTTCTCTTTGCATTTGGTATAGTTTCTTTGAGAGAATTGAAATAGGTGTTTTCACTTCTTCAGCTTTTAATCATTCAACACCGTAATCTCTGGGGAGTTTAACTCCCATAGAAGCTAAGTGAAGAAAGTAATTCTCTTTGTCCTCATGGATGATTTTTTTCAATGTTCTCTGAAACTTCTTTCTTTGCTTAAGTTTGTTATAATCTTCCTTGGTTATGTCTTCTTCCCTGACAGATTCAAACAGGGGACGATTATCATCTCTTTCATCATGATTATCTTCATCATTATATTCATCAAATGCAACACTCCATCCATGGGAAATATCCATTGTGTGTGGTTCTTGTTGTTCAATGTTAAGAGGTGTTGAGGGTGATTCTTGAATGAATATAGGATTTTTTTCTTGATGTCCCTCCGTGATGGAATTGGATCAGTCTAGGAGGTCATTCTCAATTATCAACAAGATATTGATTGTGTCTCATATTAACCATGAAATCATAATAGGAGTCTTTTCATAGTGTCTCGACGTGCAAAAAAAGGTTTGAAACTGTCCAAGTGTGTTTTTCCAATATGATGAGCGTGAGTTTGATAAGACCAAGTGATAAGTTCTGATGTCAAAGGGTTAGAATTCCCTGATAGTGAGTTGGGAACCAAAGAGGATTGAAAGTGAAAAGACAACACAACTAGGAAGTGATTGTTCAAAGACCTAGAAAGCATGCGAGATACACTTGCAACTTGACTGATGAAAAATTATAGGTTGACTGAGAATGACAACTAAATCTGACAAAGAGACAAAAAGGGTATCCAAAACTGCAAAGATCAAGATTTTGACATGTGTAAAAATACTCTCTATCCCAGATGTGAACCACCACATGCAATCCTAAAAAGACCAGACGTGATGTTGTACTACTAGATATGATCCTAAAAAGACCTTTTTTACGGGATGTGACCCTAGATTACTGGATGCGATCCTAGATTAACCAGATGCGAGCATGTTCTCTGAATGCGACCTTATATTCCAGATGTAATATTCACATGAACTGGTGTACATTTTCCACTTAGTTTGAAAATGAGGAAAAATTTTCAAACATCAAGGTTTGTCCATTGAATTTTCATGAGTCTGAAGATTTTAAAATGTCTATAACCGTCTAAGAGGTGATAGATTGAGTTAATTATCTTTCATTTTGAATTCACACACAACAAGAAAGGTTTTTTAGACTCCAAATACACCTATCCTTTACAACTATGGCTGAGACTAGAAATACTTTCTCATTGACTTAGGAACACACTCAATGACTCCTCAGAATATGACAGTCGAGCAACACGCAAAAGATGCTCAAGGCCATATTATTCAAGTAGTAATGTCAAAGAGGGTTTGATATGATGAGTGTCTTGGGTAAATTACTATTTTCCTTGCACAAGCATTACCAACCTTTCAGAGGTAGTCTAGGTGGTCACTAGTAGAAGTTTTTAATTTAGGCATCCATTCATAACTGTCTCTCATAGTCTTTCACATTGCAAGATTGAGGCTTATATCCCAATGAGTACCTAGATGAGTATAGTCTTGCAAGTAAGATTGAAGAAGCTCCACTCTACACAACATCCAAATATGTCCAAGGAATGATCATCATTGTTCCAAGTAAAAAACTGTTTAAGTCTTCCAAGACTTTAATCTCAAGGAAGCATCTTGATTATAGTGAGGTGGAAGAGTTGGCGTCTACTCATACTCACTAGGGTCATTCTCAAGAGATTTTTCTCAACCGATAGGCCCTCTAAAGATAAAATTAATAAATAGGATTGGTGACTGAGGAGTCTAGATTTATGATTCTCCACTAGGGAGAAGAGAATACTCTCCTATCCGTGTCATTTTATCCTATCAAACACATCATGCATATTGTAAATTTCCCCAAATTTGACCTCAAATTACAATCTAACTTTTGAGTTTCTAATTTTCCCAAAGGGAAAAGAGCATAATCCTCTTATTAGATTGGAAATTGACCTCAAATTTAATTAAATTCCTATAAAATTAATTATGACAAGCATGATGTTTGGTTGATTTCTTTGAGGCAACCTGCAAGATCACACATTAGTCATTTGGAGAATATTTTTCTTTCACAATATTTGGCCTGTGTATTCTCTATAAAATGTCTACAAATAATGTTAGGCTGCTTAAAATCAATCACATGCATCCAATTCAATCATTAGCCATTTGAAATCAAATAATTATATGAATCAAAACACTAGATGTGATTCAAGAATCTCTCTAAATGCGATGCTTTACCAGTAGCGATTAAGGATTTACTAAATGCGACTAAGAAAATTAAATGCGATCTAGAATTTACCACATGCGATCCTAGATTTTCGAGATGCGAGCCATGATTTACCGGTTCTGATCTTGCTGACCAAATGTGACCATGTTCATTAGATGCAGATCTGCACTACAAAATAGAGAGTTAAAACAATAGAAATCTTCTAAAAAATGAAGTAAAATCTGGGGCTCTGCCCCACGGTGGGCGCAAAAATGTTTATGTGTTTTTGTGCCACTTTTTTTCCGAAATCAGAAAACTCTGAACTTCAATGAGAAATTAAGGATAGTTACACTCAAAATTTTAAAATGTGATGAAAACAAGAGTTGTTCTACTCCAAATCTAGTTTCTAAACTACTAATTTTTTTTAGAAATGGTGGAGATTAAGGCCCTCAAAAAGGGGGAGCACAAAAAGTGGTCCTGCTTTTGTGAAAAAACATAACATAGCGTCTGGTGTGCTCCCCCTAAAATGTTAACTCTTTTTTTTTTTAAAATTAATCGCTCTAGTGAGAAATTAGCTAACACCACCTAGTTTATCCCAAATTTTTTTGCTAATTTTTTTATGAAAGTGTGATTTTTTGCCATTTTCTGAAGTGGACACATCCTGAAAACGTGAAATTTCTGTGTGCTCCCCCTAGAAATCATTGAAAATTAATTCTTTTTTTAAAATGTGTAGAATGGAGTCTAGTTTCTGAAAATGTAATTTTTTTCAAAATTCAATGAACGAGCCAAAATCTAAGCCCAAATGAATACATGTTGGTTTTTGACAAAAATCAAACATGCGTAGAAAATAAATTAAAAATGAAAAGCTGAACATAATGAGAATTCAAAATAAATTACATCGTTAGATAGCTATCAGAGAGATCTACAATATCATGTCATCTGATTTTATCATTATTGAACCACGTACAAACCTGACGGAGAGCACACAAGAAAAAATGTTAATTTTTTCTATGTTTGCTGGAAAACATGTCTCAGGCCTGCTTGAATCCTCCAGGCCTTTGGGTTGGAACTCCTAGGCAAATCCAAGCCTTAGGCTTGGTAAATATCAATGTCATTAAAAGGGTGTATTCCCTACAGGGCGTACACCCTATATGGCATAGGCACTATAGGGCCTACGCCTATATTAGACACAAAATCACAAAAGGAGAGAGAGAGAGAGAGAGAGAGAGAGAGATGCAATAGTGTTTGAATACTTGTTTCCCTTCTAGCATTTGACATTATCTTGTTTTACTTCTAGTATTTGGCATTATCTGTAACAATCTTGAATACTTGTTTCACCTCTAGTGTTTGACATTATATATTAATCCAGTGGATGTCACATGTGGAAATCTCATCTCTAGACCTTGTTGCAAAAGGAAACCTTGGTTAGCATGACTAATCTCTCTCTCTCTCTCTCTCTCTCTCTCTCTCTCTCTCTCTCTCTCTCACACACACACACACACACACACACACACACACACACACCATCTAATCTCTCTCTCCTCATTCTCACCTATCTCTCTCTCTCACTCTCTCTCATATTTTCTTCCTCTCTCCTCCTATTCTTCTCACTCTCTTACTCTCTCTTTCTTTCCCTTGCCCTACCCCACCTTATGACCCCTAAGATGTACTCTTAGGCTTCCTAATGGGTTGTAAGGTGTCATAAGGGGTCATAGGAATTATTAATGGGTCCTAAGACCCCTTAAGACACCTTACGAACCCTAAGATGTACTCTTAGGCTTCCTAAGGGTTTGTAAGGGTTCATAAGGAGTTGTAGGAGTCATTAATGGGTCCTACAACCCCTTAAGACACCTTACGACCCCTAAGATGTACTCTTACACTTCCTAATGGGTCAAAACATGTCATGAGGGGTTGTAGGACCCATTAATAGGTCCTAAGTCCCCTTAAGACACCTTATGACCCCTAAGATGTAATCTTAGGCTTCCTAATGGGTTGTAAGGTGTCAAAAGTGGCCGTAGGACCCATTAATGAGTATTAGGACCCCTTAAGAAACCTTACGAACCCTAAGATGTAATATTAGGCTTCCTAATGAGTTCTAAGGTGTGATAAGGGGTCTTACGACCCATTACGAAGCTTAAGAGTACATCTTAGGGTTTGTAAGGTGTCTTAAGGGGTCTTAGGACTTATTAATGGGTCCTATGACCCCTCATGACACATTACAACTCATTAGGAAGCCTAAGAGTACATCTTAAGAGTCATAGGGTGTATCAAGGGGTTGTAGGACCCATTAATGGGTCCTAGGAACCCTTAAGACACCTTATGACCCTTAAGATGTACTCTTAGGCTTCCTAATGGGTCTTAAGGTGTCATAAGGGGTTGTAGGAACAATTAATGGGTCTTAGGACCCCTTAAGACACCTTAGGACCCTTAAGATGTACTCTTAGGCTTCCTAATGGGTCTTAAGGTGTCATAAGGGGTTGTAGGAACAATTAATGGGTCTTAGGACCCCTTAAGACACCTGACAACCCCTAAGATGTGCTCTTAGGCTTCATAATGTGTCGTAACATGTCATAAGGGGTTGTAGAACCCATTAATAGGTCCTAAGACCCCTTAAGACACCTAATGACCCCTAAGATGTACTTTTAGGCTTCCTAATGGATCTTAAGGTGTCATAAGGGGTTGTAGGAACCATTAATGGGTCTTAGGACCCCTTAAGACACCTTAGGACCCCTAAGATGTACTCTTAGGCTTCCTAATGGGCCGTAACATGTCCTAAGGGGTCGTAGGACCCATTAATAGGTCCTAAGACCCCTTAAGACACCTTAGGACCCCTAAGATGTACTCTTAGGCTTCCTAATGGGTCTTAATGTGTTATAAGGGGTTTTAGGAACCATTAATGGGTCGTAGGACCCCTTAAGACACCTTACGACCCCTAAGATGTACTCTTAGGCTTCCTAATGGGTCGTAACATGTCATAAGGGGTCGTAGGACCCATTAATAGGTCCTAAGACCCCTTAAGACACCTTATAACCCCTAAGATGTACTCTTAGGCTTCCTAATGAGTTGTAAGGTGTGATAAGGGGTCGTAGGACCCATTAATGGGTCCTAAGACCCCTTAAGACATGTTATGACCCCTAAGATGTATTCTTGGGCTTCCTAATGGGTCTTAAGGTGTCATAAGGGGTTGTAGAAACCATTAATGGGTCTTAGGACCCCTTAAGACACCTTACAACCCTTAAGATGTACTCTTAGGCTTCCTAATGGGTCGTAACATGTCATAAGGGGTCATAGGACCC
>MU224129.1:2506926-2534052 GCA_018584345.1 Thuja plicata | reverse complement strand
TATTGATTTAAAATATAATCTAGTGATCTTCAATGTATTCCATGAGGCAAAAATGTTACTATCTTATTTGTAACGCTTATGGGGGCTAAGATTTCCTTTGGATTATTGATAAATCAATGACACTGAATAAATTTTGGGTCCTATTATAATAATAAAAATAACGATACATTTATCTCACACAATACAATGTGGATTATTTGATTATATTTTAAATAAATGGTAGCAACTAGATACTATAGAGTTCCCTTAAATCCATCAAATATTTTCATAGTTAGCCTAATAATTTTCTATAAGAACTCTTTTTTATTTAAATATAATTATTTTTGATGGTCATTAATGAAATTTTGGTTATTGCTTGAGATTCGCCAATATTTTCTACAAAAAATTTATGACTAAAAAATATTCGCCAATACAAATAATTTGTTTTCCCAAAAAATTGAGAGATTCGCCAATACAAATTAATTTTTTTAAAAATAAAATGAAAGATTCGCCAAGATTTTATATATTTTTCTAGAGGGGGGCTTCTTAAAGTTATCCCTACTCTCAACCATCTCCAAAAAGGTGATATTGAACATTAACATGTTTAGTATGGGCATGGTACATAGGATTTTTGGCCAACATATGACACTCTAACTCTCAGATCCAATTCTCATTGTCCTATCATTGAATCCAATACCATTATTGAGTCTTTGTAGCTAAGCTGACTCCTTGGATGCATGTGTAGTAATCATGTACTCTACTTCAATTGTGGATAATACAACTATAGTTTTTTTGTTTAGTACTCATCCAACTCACTGCACCTCCAAACAAAATAAATACATAGCCACTAGTGGACCTCTGACTATCCATTTAACCTACCCAATCTGCATCATTAAAACCATGTATGTCTAATAAATTATCAATGCCATCAGTATCATGATAAACCAAATAGTATTGCTAAATACCTTGAAAATGTATTAAAGCCCTTTTAAAAAAATTCCAATAATATTTACATGGGTTAGACATAAACCTTCTTAGAACTCCCACTACTCAGGCTATATCTAGCCTAATACAAACCATTACATACATTAAACTACCAAAGATACTACAACAAGGAAAATTAGACATTTATTCAATATTATCATCAAAATTAGGATACATGTCTAACCTCAACTTACTACCAACCAGAAATGGAATACTCGCTGGCTTACAATCTTGCATTTTAAATCTCTACAAAATGGTGTCAACATACTTACTCTGACTTAACCAAAGATTTTTGTGAACCTAGTCCCTATTTATTTCCATCCAAAGAATATATCTATCACCCCCAAGTCCTTCATATAAAATTTGCCAAAAAGATGAGTTTTGATCTCTTTAATCATCACCATATTGTTACCAATAAACAACATGTATTGACATACAAGGTAAACAATTAATAATTGATCATTAATAGCCTTAATATAAACACAGTGATCATCTTAAATTCCCAATGGCTTCACTTATTTAACATGAATCATAGCATGTGCATTCATGGCATACTAAAGGATCCCTCTATTTTCAAACAATATTGCCCCAAACTCCTTTTTTGTTACACCCTCCAATACCCCCACAGCTATTTTCCTTTATAAAACCCACCCCCACCCCAAAAAAATACCCTCCCCCCTATTTAGGAAATATATTGCCCCTTTTTTTCCATTTTAAATCCCCCAATATGAAATCACGTGGTATTGTATTTCCTCTTTAGTGAAGTCCCCATGCTTCACTTCTGACATAACCCAACTTTCATGAAAATGCTTCAAAGTTTTGGTACCACATCCTAGTTGACTATTTCATACCATACAGTGATGTTTTAACCTACAAACCAATTTTCCTTTTCCTTTCTTAACAAAACTGTCAGGTTGTCACATTTAACTCTCTTCTTCAAGATTCATGCAAGAAAGAAGTTTTAATATCCATTTTCATTATCTCAAAATTGTAAGCACACAAAATAGATAATTGGAAACTAATCAAAGTTATCTTAGCAATAGGAGAGAAAATTTCACCAAAATTAAGTCCTCTTCGGAAGCAGCCTTGGCCACCAATATGGCCTTGTACCTCTCTAACTAACCATCTACTCCAAATTTCTTCTTAAATACCCATTTGCATCCAATGAGCTTTTTTCCTTTGGGAAAACTAACTAGATCTAAGGTGTGACAACTATACAAATCTAACATCTCCTCTTGCATGGCATGTCAAATAGATTTCATTATCTTGTGGACCTTCAAAAAGATGAAGTAAGAGGTTCTTCCTCATCTTCCTTATTATGATCAACTTCTTTTGTCACAATTTAATCTTCTAAAATTTCAATTAAACTCTCTTCTACTTCTCCATATTCTTGTCCAAACCTCTATTCTTCCAAATATGCATCTTCTTTCTTAGTTTAAAAATGCATTTTCTTCAATGAATTTTTTTTTGTTGTTCCTCACCTGAGTCAGCTTTAAATTCCCTAAAAATTACATCTCTAGAAAAAATCATTTTTCAAGATAGAGGATTCCAAATCTTATAACCTTTTACATTCTCACCATATCCTACAAAGAATCCCTATGATCTATGGTATGGGAAATCCACTATATCATTTTTTTTAGATCTTTTGGTAGAAAATGCTACATCAAAAGAGATGAAGAAGATTTGGGAAAGTTTTATTCAAGATGTAATGAAGGGATATATTTTGACTACTCATCTAGAATAAAGGCTTATAGATGCTAACACAAGGCTTAGACAAATTTTAGGGTGGATGAAGAATGAAATCAAGAGATATAAGATCCAAAAAACTATGAAACTTACCAACCTCTTTGCGTGGAGGAAGAAGAAAGAAAGGTAGAAAAGACAAAGGAGAAAGAACAAGTTTTTGAAAAGATCCCTAGGACTCTGTAAAAGTATGTTCAAAATAATCATTTACAAAATCAAATGATTGGTGATAAGAGTGAAGGAGTATAGACTAGGAGAATATTTGAAAAGGTAAACGAATAAGTGAATCTCTTATTTCTATCAAGAATTGAACCTAAGACCTTTGCTAATTCTAGCAAAGGTAAAGGTTGGTTGTAGGAAATAGAAGACGATTTGGTTCAAATTGAGAAGAATCAGACATGGGAGTTAGTTCATAGACTAGTAGACAATAATATTATTGGAATAAAATGGGTATTATAGAACTATTTTAATGAAGAATAAGTGACAAGGAACAAGACAAGGTTGGTCTACAAGGGTTACTAACAAAAAGGAATTGACTTTGAAGAGACATTTACTCTGGTGGATAGACTGGAAGCAATCATTATGTTTCTTGTCTTTACTTCTCACAAGAACTTTAAATTTTATCAGATGGGTGACATATTATCTTTCTTGAATGGTGATCTAGAGGAAGAAGTCTACATAGAGCATCCTGATGGGTTTTAGTTTTTGAAAGATCGGACATGGTTTGAAAATGTTAAAAGGATTTATATAGTCTCAAACAAGTCCCTAGGACTTGGTATGCAAGGTTGGAAAAGTACTTACTTTAATAAGACTTCAAGAAAGGATCTATACATTAAAATATTTAAATTAAGGTTGAGGAATAAAAATAGTTAATAGTTGTTGTGTATGTTGATGACATCATTTTGGGTAGAGATGATATTGTATGCAAAATGTTTGTAGAAGATATCTGCAAGAATTTGAAATTTATATGACTAGTGAGATGTATTTCTTCCTTGGGCTTCAAGTTTCTCAAATGAATAATGATATCCTTCTTTCTCAGGCTAAGCATATTAAAGAAATGTCAAATAAGTTTGTATATGGAAGATTCAAAACTAATGAGTACTCATATGGCTACTAGTTGTATTTTGAGAAAAAAATGATGGCTCTCTTCTAGTTCATCAAACTCTTTATAGGTCTATGATTGAAGGATTGTTTTAATTGACTACTTCTAGGCCTTCTATAATGCATGTAATATATTTGTCTTCAAAATATCAATGCAACCCTAAGAAGTCGTATGAGAAGACTATAAAAAGGATATTCAAATATTTGAAGAAAACTCTTGATAATGGATTTTGGTACATAAAGGATGTTGATTTCTAATTTAGGGACTACACTTATTCTAATTGGGTTTTTTGTGTGGGTGATAGGAGTACCGGTGGTAGCTCATTTTCTTGGGAGACAAGTTGGTCTCTTCGTTCAAAAAGAAGAAGGATGCAATATCCTTATCAATAAAAGAAGTTGAATATATTGAAGAAAATTCTTGTTGCACTCAAGTTCTATGGATAAAGAAGACTTTCAAGGAGATCAAGATAATGTATGATGAGCCCATTATAATTATACGTGACAATGCAATTGATACAAATATTTCAAAGAAACTAGTGATGTTAGAGGAGAAAACACATTTATATTATACATCACTTTTTGAGAGAGAATGTTGCAAAACAAGAAGTCGGGTTAGAGTATATTCCTAAAAAGGATCAAATTGAAGATATCTTCATAAAGGAACTCTCTAAGGATACTTTTGAGTATCTCCATGAAAATCTAGGGGTTATTTCCCTTCCTTCTTCTAACCAGATGCATAAGATAGTGCATTTTCCTAGGGGTAGATGTTCAAGGTATATCCTTTGTCTCTTGGACTGATGTCATATACTCCTTAAGGGGAGTAGGTGGTATATTTGGCTTCTAATGGCATGAGGAAAGAGTATGACATAAAAGGCAGATATGACACAGTTGACATGCAAACATAAAATGGGAGTTAATGAAAATTTTTATGAAGGCCTTGGCCCTTTGTACTTGATGTCAAATGGGATAGATACTAGTGAAAGGGGGATAGAGTGTGAAGATCTAATGGAACAAGAAGTAGATGATTAAGAGTATTGTCATCAATGAAAATGGGGGAAATTATTGGCACTTTTTTTTTTCATTGATGTTAACCTTTATCCTACATGAAGTTGAGATCTTGTCGATATGTGTTGTCATGCTTGAAGTTGAGAGCTTGCTAATATAGGTTGTGATACTATGATTGTGAGACTATGACATGTGATGGTGTTATTGATGATTGTGATTGCATCCCTCTACTACTATGGGCCCTATGAAGATGTATAGATCTTATTTAAGGAAGGATTTATATTATATGTGTTGCTACTCTAGAATTTGTCTGTTGTAAAAGGCATAAGCTTGTGCTGGTGATTGATGGGAGTTGATATTCTCTATTCTAGATGTCCATCTACTTGGTGTTAATTTCTACACCATGTTGTGTTTTGATTCATGATAAAGATGTTGTGTTTCCATTCATGATACAGATGTTGTGTTTCCTTGTAGTGAGATATCTTTGTTGTGTTTTCAGTCTAAAGTGTTGCAATAGGATTGATGTCAACCCCTCTATGTATTGACAATGATGTGTGTTGGTGATTAGAGTTGGAATTGAGATGTGGATTAGATGCATGACATTGTTGAGATGAGGATTAGAAGCATGAAATCAATAGGATTATTTTATGATTCTATATGATGTTGTAGTATCTCTCTTGTTTCTCTTGATGAGTAATTATTGGTACAAAGGTGTTTCAACCATTTAAGAATGTTTTTGCATATAAGAATTCTAGTAGCTACCTAGAAGAATGCAAAGCATTCCTCTATAGTTGTTGATATGGTTTTTTAATATGGAACATAGACCAAGTATATTATGTGGATGTTTTACACCTATATTTTTAGGTCCCTTGTGTTGTCGATGATATCTCGGGTGTATGTAGTTTGTTGGCAGTTTAGGTGTTTGTCAGATTTGTTCCAAAAATGCTTTGCATTTCTCCACATTGATGTTTCTTGTGTTGCAGGTTGGAGAAAAGGCTTATAATGTTTGTACAATGTCTCAATTCAAATTTTCTAATAGATTCACAATTCTCTTACTATTTTGAGAGTATTCATAATAATTTACTATTTTATTCAATAGAACTACTAGAGATAATCATAGTCTCTAGAGTGAACTGTTGTGGGCGAGGAGGGATTTGAACCCCCAACATTGTGAAAGGTGTACCTCAATTATGTTTCTGATGATATGCTTCATAACTTTGTTTTCCTAGCCTTTGAGTTACAAAGAACTTTGTGTCAGATTGATTGCGGTAAATTGGATCATAGGGGAAACATGAAATATGTTCTTGGGAATGATGTTGGATGTTCAAGGAACATCTCTATGTGATTCACATATGAGAGATTAGGTATTTGTGTTGCATTATGTTTGGAGTTGTTTTTTAAGGTAATTTATGTCTATATGGAAAATAGGGGTTGTCCTCTTCATCATGTTATGTTCTTGGCTTCATTGGAAGATGTGTTGAGATTGTTTTAGATCCCACCTTATCATTGTAAGGAAACTCAGGTGCAAAAATAGCTTCCTACACTAATCTCTATAGGAAAGTATTGTGCAAATTCTTTTAAATCCTTACAATTTCAGATTCGCTAACTACTTTAACAAAGATATTTCAGCCACATACCATGCATACAGAAAATAGAGAATGACACAATGATTTACCCTGGGGAAAACCTTTTGGTAAAAAACCCCAGCACTCCAAAACCTGCACAATGTATTATCTTCAACACAACAGTTACAACACACTTGCAATGCAAGTTCTTACTCTAAGACAAATCCAGTAGCACCAGATCATACCAACAATACACTCTTTTTCGTATCCTTTCCTGTAACCCTAAAAAAAAATTATATCATGCACTTTCCTTTTTAGGGAAACTTCCAAGGATAGTCGTATTAGGGTTTTACCATTCTCTGAGAAAATAGGAACCCTAAAAAAATTTTCGGGCCGATGCCTCGAACCTCACAGTTGGGAACAAAGGAGGAAGAGTGTAAAGTACTCAACTTTATCAGTTTCCACATGTCTTGCATGTCTTCACCTGTCATTGAAATCTCCTAGAAATAGCTCTTATGTGTCATAGGTAACCATCAACCATTTCAGCCATGATCTCCTTACACACAATTCAAGATGCTGACACATCAAGTGGAGTGACACATCAGCATGCCAACTAGACATGTACACTCACACTTAATTACATTATTTGCAAGAAAATACTTTTTACAAAACAAATAATAAGAATAGGAATTATCCAAGGTTGAGACACCTTATTCCTAACAATCATGTGGGGATCCATAATGAGTGGTTTAATTTTAAAGAAGTGTTTTGGGTCGACTAATTATTTCTCCACGTTACCTTATTTCTGAATTTGGGTAAAGTGAGCTAAGGGTGTGTGATGTTTAGGATCACTTTGGATATCATACTATGATGATTTATGGAACCTATTTATCTCCTAAATAGGAACACTTTCACCACAATCAAGTTTTAGCAGTTGACTTATTAGGATTACCCCTTGTCCCTTGTTTTGGTTAGCCTAATTGATGTTTTGTGATGATCTAGATGGTATAATGTAAGATCAAATAAGTTGAAAGATTATAGATTGATAAATATGTAAATTTGAGGTAGAAGATGTGTGGTGATAGTAATGGTGTGGAATTTCCAAATGGTTACTTGAGGTAGTGAGTCAAAAGTAGCTACATTCAAGTGAGAATGCTAGAATAAATATGTTGAAGGCTTAATCATTATAATTCAGTTCATGTATCCTATATTGAGATAGTGATTCTTCTCTACAATTTATTCTAGTATCTTTCCCCAAAGAAATGATCTTAAGTTTTCAACTCCTTTTTTTCATGTCCTAATACAGTGTCTCTTGGTTGCAAGTTCAAAAATTGGCCTCTTGTATTAATTTTTCATATATTGTGAGATATTGTCACCATCATCTTTCCTTTGTTGGATTTTCCACAAAAATATGGTGTTCACTTATGCATTGATGTTGAATGTTTACCTTTAATTATTGCTAATTAAAGTTACATAATTTGGAATTAAACTAAAAGATTATAATTGTTAAAGACTTATTTACTCACCATTTCATTCCTTGGTGTTTTCAACACACTAGTACATTTGAGGCCTAATTCTAAAGGTTATCAGTCATATTTTCAATGCCTATTTGTCAGGAATTCAATAGATGTAGCCGTCAGGGTTATTTCATTGTAAATTGCTATGAAAGTGGTAACCGTCAGTATTCTGACATCGCTATCTGTCAGAACTTACCACACCAATAGCAAATTATTATAGCATTTCATATGGTAAATCTATCAAAATACTAACATAAAACTTGTCAGATGTATAGCAGTCCCATCAAACTTATCTGTCAAAAATGGAGTCTCTCCAATGTTATACCTGTTGAGATGTCGATGGATATGCAGTGACTATCATAACCTATTAGATGTATAGCACTCCCGTCGAACCTAGCTATCAAAAATATAGTCTATCTAATGTTATAATTGTCAGGATGCCGACGGACATGCAGTGACCTTCTGACAGGGCAACCCGTTAGATGTATAGCACTGTCATCGAACCTAGTTGTCAAAAATTTAGTATATTCGATGTTAACCCTATCAGGATGTCAAAAGACATGTAGTGACTTTCTAACAGGAATACCCGTCGTACCTATAGAACTGCTTTCAAAACAGTTGTCATAAGCGTTGAAAAAGTGATGGACTGGCACACTAAAGATTAAAAAAAATCTCAAGAGACCATCATAGAGGGTCTCCATCTTTGGTCCATATTACTGACAAAATGGTTTACCTTTCATTAGCTCATCAAATACGGGGATTTGAAAGAATTTAATAGAATATTTTCATGATAATGTATATTATTTAAGTTGACATTACATGAATTTATCTACTTCGTGCACTTGTCGACTATGAGGATAGTGATAATGAAGCATCTCTCGTGGCTTGCATTACTCAGGACATGGGTGGGATGCTTATTTATCACTATCTCCATAGTTAAAAAGTGTGGGAAATAGATAAATTCATGTAGCATCAAACTAAAATAATGGACATTATACATTAAAATATTATCTATTAAATTCTTTCAGATCACCGCATTTGATGAGCTAACAAAAGTTAAATTGTTTCCTCAATCATATGGACCAAAGACGGAGACCAACTATTATGGTCTCTTGAGCTTTGTTATCTTTAGTCCTAGCTACTGGGTAAGGCCTAGAAGACTTATACCTGTCGATCGTTAAGAATAATCACCACCTTGCCTTTATATACACTGCACAGTATCTCATATATTATTAAAGAGGAAGAGAAGGCAGTAAATAGGAATGGATAAAAGAAATGAAAGATACAATAATATTATCTTGTTTTTTACCTTCTCATAATTGATCCCAGTCTCGCAAAAACCTTTTACACTTGTGTAGCTCATCAATACTAGTGGAGGCCTGAAGGAATTTTATATGATCACTAGCACATTTCGTTCATGGATGAGAATTAGTATGCAAAGTTTCTAGATTCTGAGAAGAGGTATGAGTGGAGGCCAAAGAAGGAATATTTGTGAAGTTTTTATAGATGTAGGTTATTGAATCATCATCTCTACACTGGTACTCAATCTGGAAACCCTCATCCTCACTTTTTTCCCACCTCAACTCAGTAAAGAAGATATTCTCTATAATTTTAGACATCTAGAAAATATCCACAAATATCCCTTCTAGCCTCCACTGAATATACATCTTTTCAGAATCTAAAAAATCTCGATCATTGATTCTCATCAATGTACAAATAAAATTGTGATAAAACGCTTAATCCCTAATTCAATCTTTGACAAATAAAATTGTGACAAAACACTTAAAGAATATGGAAAGCTCACAATGTTTGTTTACTCCACTCAATAAAGGATCTATCTGTAATATAAGAAAATAGAGATGATGTGGTTTGAGGGTTTTCTATTATCATATCTTACATTTAAAAGAATGATGTGTGTTGAAATGTAGGGGGTAAATAAAATGCTCTCCTTTTATCCTTAGATATACAAATGAAGGATCCAAATTGATTAATCCAAAATGGAAGGATCAATGCATAAATGAATCAATCATTTGGAAATAAGAACAAAAAAGGAAGATCTTAAGTACCCATTTATTAATTTGAATGTGTGATAAGTTTAGATATATTAATATCTTTAATTGAAATAGATAGGAGAAAAGTACTAACCTTGAAATGTTGCAGATCTAAAGAATGTTGTTTTCGGGGGTCTGCACTCAGTTTCTGGAAAATCTTAGACCAGATCTAGAATACAAACGTAGAGATGAACAAAACCCAAAAATATTTTTCCATTCTGACACAGTTCCAATTTGTACCCTCAAGTCAATGTCACCATTGACCCAAGATTTTGAATTATGACCTAGGGTAGAATCAACCTAAAAAGTCTCAGACTAAAATTTTGTTTTTGGATCCTAAAATTTTGCCAAAAAGGGTATCTGAATCTGTACTCCAAGCTGTTGTTCCGAAGCTATACCTACAAGAAAAATGGTTTTTTTTTGGGGGGGAGGGGTTTTCCTTAGTCAAACCCTAGTTTTGGAAGTAACCTCAAAGTATAATTGAAATTGCAAAATAAAACAAAGTAAATGAACAAATTTGCCTTGCTTGTAGAATTCCTTGTGGCGGATTTGAATCCATGAATCCACAAGTATGTATGCACCAAAAAGGATGTAGAATGTAGGATGTCTTCAATAAATTTCTTGTAGATCTTCAACACCAATCTTGAATGGGTTTTTGAATAGGAAGAGGCTTGGAGGAATGCGGATGAAGAAATCTTCAACAAGAGGGCTCCATGGAGCTTGAATCCTTCAATGGCCACCAATGGATCTCCTTGATGAAAACGAGTGCTTGAGAAGTGCTTGAGAATGGATGAATGCTTCAATGACTACTTGGCTTGCTTCAAATCTTGCTTCTTAACCTTTGGATTTCACTCTTCAAGTCTTTGAATTCTTGCAATGATGATTATCAAGTCTTAGATTGTTGATGGTTCTTGTGGTTAGAGAAAATGAGAGGAGAAAGCTTCCTTTTATATGAAACTAGGGCACAATCTTCTAAAGAGGCCTACATAGGAGAATTAAATTCCAATTGGACCCATACCCCTAGAAGAGGACCTATATTAAATATAATTTAAGATTTGTTGTTCCGAAGACTGAAACAGCCGACCCAGAAGCAGGAATTAACTTTTTCCAAAGACCGACATCTGGAAACCCTAAAATTTTGAAATTTGAACCCTGGGCCTAGAAAAGGTTGATTGTGACCTGGTCAAGGTTGAGGTTGACCTTGAACCTAAGGTCAAAGTCCCATTTTTTCAGTCTGGGGTGCCACAAATAGGTTGGAAAAAGTGGAAATGAGGTAGAATAGGGGGATAAAGCTAGATCCAAGTCAGGAACCCATTCAAGGCACTTGACACCCCAAACCACTTACTCAAAAGGCTAAACCAGTCTATAATGGAAGTGCTTCCATTTTCTGACTATACATTTAGCCCCCACTTTAGCAAGAGTATGGACTCGACACAAACTCTTGGTAAAGGAGATCATAAAGAACATATAATCTTATTAAAATCAAAAGGGACAAAGGAATGCTCAAGCCCCCAAGGGACTTAAGTCTTTCTCAACCCTAAGATCATGATAAGAGAGACATCATTAGTTAAGGAGAAAGAGAGAGAGGGTGTGGTTACCTCACCCAATAAGAACTTATGTTCCATTGTGAACCACACAAAGAAAAAGTGTAACTAGAAAGATGGAGTTGAACCGCCTAGTGAATGTGGCTACTCACTAGTCAACCCATCAGGGAGATCCAATCTTAAGGATACCTTACAACCTTAAGGGATCAAAACATTGTAAATTGAAACTGGAGGGATCAAGAGATCCGTGTGAATTTAAGCTGGAGGGATCAAGAGATCCTATAAAGTAAAATATCCATGCTTTAAGGACTAGTCTTTAATCCATAAAGGGAAAAAATTTTAAGTTTTGAAAATATTTTGAATGTGCGTGTGTGCAAAAAGTGAGTATAGTGTATGCCCCCATGTTAAAGTCATTGCTAACACTTTAATAGGATCAATAGCTTTGAAAGAAACATAAACAACTCTACTAATTACATTTCCACTATGAGATGCCCCCAAACAAAGACAAATCAAGGGAAATATCACATAAACATACAAAGAACACAGAAGGGATCTACCTATTGTGGGGTTAGTATGATCATAAGATAACATGTACATATAGATATGCTATTATTGCAAATGAATTGACATCATTCCCTAAAGAAAGTAGCACTACAATCACAATGGAGGAAATAAAACTCAAGAGTTATGAAGAAGAGTCTTTTTGGACGACAACATGGAGACCAAAAAGAATCAGTGTTACCATGTCGCAGATCCAAGCGGACTACACAAGGAAAGAATTTATGAACAATAGTACAAGTACAACATAGCATGAAAACAACATATAGAAGAGTAAAGATACATATAGAGGAATTATACAACAGGTTTGATTCCTTTATCACCTTGCACCAACAAAGTAACAAGGTTCGTATAAAAGAATCTAACAAACCTTTAGCAAACATATTACGGGAGAAGCACAGTACAACATGAAAACACACAAAGGGCTGCCATGAAGGATAAGCCAATTAGGCATAGTGCCTACTCTCCCCATCTCGGTTTATATCATTTAGGGAAGGTGGGAAACTCGCAAGAGGGACTATATCCAATATAGTAGGAATAATATCCAGTTCCAAACAAGGATCCTCTTAAAAATTGTGTTGCTTGATACTAGGTGTAATTGTCAATTGAGTTGAAAGAATATGAGGTAAGTTAGTATCAAGATCAATGGTCTCATACTCATCACTAAGATCAATAGGATAATCAAGAGTATCCTCCTCATCAAGATTAATTAAAATAAGATCTAAGATGTGAATAGGATCATCATACTCATTCATCTTAACATCATTGTGAATATTAACTTCTTCCAACCCATCAGGCATAGGTTGGTCAAAAGAAGGTAAATAATTTTGAATAATAGAAGCACGGGCCCTAGCATTAGTTCTATGCTTCTTACGATGTTCATTACCATATTTATTATTTTTTTCTTTGTTTGACACATGTGGAGAACTAGGAGGAATAACAATGGGTTCCTTCACAGGTTCTATAGGAGGATTGGCAAGATTCACAGTAGGCTGAGAAGCGACACTGGGAAGTTGATTAATAGAGTTAGTAGTAATGTATAAAGGAGGTATAGAAGGAGTGGGCAAAAGACCACGATTAAGATCTATATAAGGCATGCTTAACTCAACTATCTTGCGATGTTTATAGGCTTGATATGAACAAAAAAGGATGTCAAGGTGAGGAGGACATGAATTAGGTAATGAAGGCCAAAATAAATCAAGATTAGAACAATATCTAGGCCTAGAAGGTTGATAAAAACTACGATTAATAATGTTTACTTCTCCATTATTAATGAACTTAAGACATTTATGAATAGGAGAAGCAATAGCATGCATAGCAGTTATCCAAGGAAAACCAAATTTGACTTGAAATTGATCAGAAGTAGGAACAAAAATGAAGGTAGTATCTACAACCTTGCCACAAATTTCAACATGCAAGTTAATAGAACCAAGTGCAGGATAGAGAAAACCATGACAAGTTTGGATCCATGCATCTGATGGATTATAACAATCATGTTATAGGTTTTTCATTAAAATATTTTCCTCAGTAATGACATTTATTAAAGATGTGGGATCAACAAGACAACCATGCGTAGATATCTTAGAAATCCTAGCATAAATATAAAGGGTACCATCGGAAGCCTTAATAGTCTCAGAATCATCAAAGGTAATTGAAAGTTCCCGAGGTCACTTATCCTTAGTTTGTTTATGAGGTTTTGGTGGAACTTGAAGTTGAGGTGGAGGTGAATGATCTTGAATAGTAGGTTGATATGAAACAACGCACTCCACATGATTAACAATGTGATTAAGATCATCCATCTTTGAATCGTAAATGATATCCACAGAAGATGGTTGAGTGATGGTATTAGTATCATGTATAGGTAGAGGATTCATATAGATTTGATTAGGAGGAGAGATAGATTTGTTCCCATACCATCAAAATTATCAACATATAAAGCATTATAATCGATTAATCTTAAACTTTATGCTTTAGAGAGTAACATTTTTTAGTATCATGGCCATTCTGGCGATGGTATTGGCAAAAAGCTTTAGAATTGAAGGATTTTGATGCTATCGTGGTAGGAAGGAGAGGTCAAATAGGAGGCAAGGTAATCATATTAGCACTTAAAAACCTACTCATAATAGAATGTAAATATTTAGAGAGAGGAGTAAACATACAATTCATATGAAAAGCAGTGGATGCAGAAGTGGCATTGTGGGATGCAACAACAACTTGATCAGAAACCACATTTGTCTGTTTATTAATCTTGATATAGTTGTTAGGTTTTTGAAACTTATTAGGATTAGGAGCAGTGTCACTCTTATTAACTGGAACAAGAGCCATTGGAGTGTTGCTCTCAAATTGACTCACTTGTAATTGATAATGATGAAGTGTTGCACAAAGTTGTTGAAAAGAGGTAAATTCAGTAAGCAGAATCTTATCTCTAATATCCTTTTGTAAATTTGAAATAAACATATATTGAATATCAATATCAGGAATAGGATAAGAAATCTGAGCATACAAATGCTTAAATCTACCAATGAAATCAGTCAATTTTTCCTTAATGTTTTGTTTACAATGCATTAAATCAGTTAAGGAAACTTGCGGGCCAATGTTATTTTGAAATTGTTGAATGAAGGTATTAGCAAGTTTGGGAAAAGAATAAATATAATAAGGAGGTAAAGAACTATAGCATTGCAAAGCATTATTATGAAAATTTCTAGCAAATAGTTTAGCTAAGATCCTATGGTCATGAGAATAATCACTACAAAGGATTTGAAATGTTTTAACATGAGTAACAGGATCACGTTTACCATTCTAATTCTCAAGATGAGGCATATTGGCTTGCTGAGGGATAGTAGCATGAATAATGTCTAAGGATAAAGGACTATCCATGTCACATGTAGGAATGCTAAACTTGGATTGAGTTAAGGATGCCAGTTGTTGTTGTAAAGATGACACAGTTTAAGCCAAACTAATAATTGTGGAATCATTAGAAGACATAGGTGGCATAGAAACATTAGGAACACTAAGAAAAGTGTAGGAAGTGGTAGGAATGGAAGACACAACTGGTGGAGCACTTGGAACCATAGTTGGAAGGGGATTAGAATAAGTAAATGGTACACTATGATATGAAGGTTGTGAGGTAGGTAGAGATACCGGTGGAACACTCACAGGAAGAGATGAAATTGGGAGAGATGTAGTCATAAAAGGAGGACTATAAGTAGGAATACTAGCTAAAGGAACATAATAATGTCCCTCACTAGTGATAGGAGGAGTAAATTCTAAATCTTGAGCCTCTTGTGCTAAAGGTTTAACATTCAAATGCACAATATGAGTGATACCATGCAAGAGATTAATACCTTGATCACTATCACAAAGGAATTTCTTAAGAGCCTCTATAGCTTGAATGGAATCTTGATTATGGTTTAGTTGAATAAGCCAATTTCCCATTTTATCAAGTTTGTTTGAAACTTTTTGCACTTGTTCAGGAGGAAGTCTTAAAGCATCATCCTAATCATGAGATGAGTGAGAATAGTTATGCTCCATAGAAGGATTGGAATCATGAGTGATCAAATTTTCATCTGGGATCCTAAGGAAAGGAGAGGAAGACTCAGGATCAAAGAAACCCATAAGTCTATGGCTTCTTCTAACCGGGATACTATAAGTAGGACTAGAAGTGGTAAAGCCCAGACACTAATGCAATGCAAATGAACTAATATAGGAAACACGAGATTTTGATTTTAATTTTTGCAAATGTAAATGAAAGAACATAAAAGAAAGATAATCTAATATAAATGCAATATCTAACATAAAATATGTAAATCTAACACCAAAAAGAAAGAGTTGTCTATCGCGGGTTCACCAAAATGCAATATAAGAAAATAGAGATAATGTTGTTTGAGGGTTTTCTATTATCCTATATTACATTTAAAATAATGATGTGTGTTGAAATGTAGGGGGAAAATAAAATTCTCTCCTTTTATCCTTAGATATAAAAATGAAGGATCCAAATTGATTAATCCAAAATGGAAGGATCAATGCATAAATGAATGAACCATTTGGAAATAAGAACGAAAAAGGAAGATCTTAAGTACCCATTTATTTATTTGAATGTGTGATAAGTTTAGATAGATTAATAACTTTAATTGAAATAGATAGGAGAAAAGTACTAACCTTTAAATGTTGCAGATCTGAAGAATGTTGTTTTCGGGGGTCTGCACTCAGTTTCTAGAAAATCTGAGACTGGATCTGGAATAGAAATGCAAAGACAAACAAAACCCATAAATATTTTTCCATTTTGACACAGTTTTGATTTGTACCCTCAAGTCAATGTCACCATTGACCCATAATTTCTGATTCTGACCTAGGGCAAAATCAACCTAAAAAGTCTCAGACTGAAATTCTATTTTTGGATCCTGAAAGTTTTCCGAAAAGGGTATCTGAATCTGTACTCTGAGCTATTGTTCCAAACCTCTGCCTACAATAAAAATGGTTTTTTTGTTGGGGGGAGGGGTTTGCCTTGGCCAAACCCTAGTTTTGGAATTAACCTCAAAGTATAATTGAAATTATATAAATAAAACAAAGTAAATGAATAAATTCACCTTGCTTGTAGAAGTCCTTGTGGTGGATTCGAATCCTTGAATCCACAAGTATGTATGCACCAAAAAGGATGTAGAATGTAGAATGTTGGATGTCTTCAATAAATTTCTTGTAGATCTTCAAAACTAATCTTGAATGGTTTTTTGAATAGGAAGAGGCTTGGAGGAATGTGGATGAATAAATTTTCAGCAAGAGGGCTCCATGGAGCTTGAATCCTTCAATGGCCACCAATGGATCTCCTTGATGAAAATGAGTGTTGGAGAAGTGCTTGAGAATGGATGAATGCTTCAATGGCTACTTGGCTTGCTTCAAATCTTTCTTCTTCACCTTTGGATCTCACTCTTCAAGTCTTTGAATTCTTGCAATGATGATTATCAAGTCTTAGATTATTGATGGTTCTTGTGGTTAGAGAAAATGAGAGGAGAAAGCTTCCTTTTATATGAAACTAGGGCACAATCTTCTAGAGAGGCCTACATAGGAGAATTAAATTTCAATTGAACCCATACCCCTAAAAGAGGACCTATATTAAATATAATTTAATATTTGTTGTGCCGAAGACCAATATAGCCGACCCGAAAGCGAGAATTAACTTTTTCCAAAGACTGACATCTGGAAACCCTAAAATTCAAAAATTTGAACCCTGAGCCTGGAAAAGGTTGATTGTGACCTAGGTCAAGGTCAAGGTCGACCTTGACCCTGAGGTCAAAGTCCCAATTTTTCAGTCTGGGGTGCGAGAAATAGGTTGGAAAAAGTGGAAATGGGGCAGAACAGGGGGATAAAGCCAGATCCAAGTCAAGAACCCATTCAAGGCACTTGACATGACCCCAAACCACTTAATTGGAAGGATAAACTACTCTACAATGGAAGTGCTTCCATTTTCTGATTATACACTATCTATAAAAATACGACGACTTGCATGAACCAAATAATGTTCTCAAGAATTGGAAACAAATAACTTAACTATAGAAACTGGAGAGGGCATGGCTAAACTTTACGAGTCACTTCATCCATAATTGTAGGATACGATAGCACACATCAGAGGTAAGCCTATCATTATTTTGAGTTATCATCCTATTCATCAGCTTAGAGCATCTTTGCGATAGACATGATTATGATTTGGAATGCTTGTTTTTTAGTTTCCTTTAGGATTTTGTTTGTGTGCATGTATGGATTATTTTGTTCTTGCAATTATAATTGCTAAGGAGAGCTTTGGAGGATCTCTGATTCATTCGATAACTAATTTCTCCTAGATGTTGTGAAACAAATTACACAATGGTTTGCTTGATTATTACTAAGAAATGATTTTGTTTATTTCTATATATGGATTGTTTTGTTTGCTCCTAGATTTTGTTTGTTTATAGAAATGATTTTGTTTACTCCTAGATTTCTATGAATGTAAAATGTTTACAAAGAACAACATAATTGGAGGATACAATAGCACACATCAGAGGTAAGCCTATCATATTGTGATTTATCATCCTATTCATCAACTATGAGCGTCTTTGTGATAGACATGATTATGATTTGTTAAATTCTCTTATTTTTTTCCTTCCATAATTCTCATATCAAAATTGAGGGGATGTGATCCAAAGATTTTCACAAAGGCTTTGTTTAAACAAGATGGGACAGGATTTAAATAATGTTAAAATGACATTTGGAAGTAATGATATCCAACCAAGTTTGACACACACATCTATTTCTTGTATTCTAATGAGAAGGGGCATGTGAGTAAAAGTGATTGACATCATCTTCATTCTATGTTTAGAGTTTACTCATAATTCTTTCATGCTATGTTTAGAGTTTCCCCATAATTTATGATTCAATTTTTTCACAACTCCAATACAGTTGGAATCGAGAGAGGTCTAGAAATAGTAATCCAACTGTTAGATTTGAAAGCACAACATACATCAATTCAGGCAGTGGTTGTCTATGGATTTGGAGGGATGGGTAAAACAACACTCACTGATAAAATTTCTCAAATAGTCAAGGAGAAAAGTAGACACCTGTTTGAGAAGCTCATTATCAAATTTACTCACACACACTTACCTTCACACTTTCCATCCTATCCATATTAAGATATTCTGGAGTTGTGGTCATCCAGTCTCCCTTTGTAGGTTGCAAAATTATGTCATTTTCTGCTGCCAACCACATATCTAATTCTCCAAAATTCTAAACAAATAAATCAATTAAGTTTGGAGGAAAATATTTTAACTATTTTGAAAGGATAATATCATAATAATTTATTGTATACCTCATCTAACACACTCCTCTCACTTCCACTTATAACAACAATTTTTGTTTTGGGGTCCTTGCACAAAAGTGAAAGAGTTACACCCAGATCACGATGCAAGCGAAGATTCATTTCTTTTATTTGGTCATGAACTCTTCTATCATCTCTATCCACTTGTATAGTCAAAGTTTCATTAAGACCCTAAGGAGAAAAAAATTAAAATTTAAAAACAAGGAAAAGTATTTTAGCAATTATACACCTACATAGTCAGTAATTAACTCTGCCTTTAATATGTTTATTCAAATAGTTTATTATCATTCACAGACCTGAAATGACACCAACTAAGGTGAAGGAGTTCAGAGATCTATCTTCATGATGTGCAACAAATTCAATTTTGCGCCTAAAGTAGTCCAAAATTTCAGTAGTTCTATTCTTTTTACAGAACTTGAGATTCTAAATAGTCAATTTTGTTCATACAAGGAAAGGATCCAATGCCTTCATAAATCATGTTTAATAATAAAAAACTTACTACAAGCTGTAGTATTTACCGATAAGAAAAGTAACAATATTGTATGAATAATTGTTCATGTCCATTTTTTTGACAATATTTACAAGGATCTCATCAAAATTTTCTTTCTTATGTTAACATCCAAAGAATTGTGAGTACTTCAGGTGATGGATTGGCAAGATTTTGATAGCTCCAAGGCTTGGTCATGAGCTCCAAACATAGGATTATAAACTACGAGTAATATTTTATGGAAATGAAGAAAAATACCCTTATCAACATCCACCATGGAGGTTTCATATGAATTAGCATTTGGCTTGGTTGTGACCTAAAAAACACTCTTATCATTTTTATCTTCCTTGAAATATGAACCTAAGGAATGCATTATTTTCATGGAAGATATAATGCCTAACCCAAGCTTCTTCAGGTATGAATAAAGAATGCATATTACCATATGATAACTGATGAAAGTTGTCTGGTGAAAAAAATTGTTTAGGGGCAGCATGCAAGACATGTAGTACCTCCTATACTCAAAGGAAAAGTTTTCCCCTTTCTACTTGCCTATGGAAAAAATATAAGATCAAGGTATTTGTTCATCTACATATTTACAATGAAACCAATTCAGTTTATGTGAACATATTTTATCATGAATATTACAAAAATGAAACTAAATCTATACAAAAAGAAGATGACACCCAAGGAACTAAGGGTAGAATTCCTTTTCCAATATCAGATTGAGGTAATTAACAGTAAGATTCACCAAGGATGAGACAGCGAACCAGAGTGAACCAAAACTTTCAAAGCCACCATTACAACATAAATGTAAAAATCTTCCATAGAAATAAGACAGAGAGTCTGACTAATAAAAATCAAAGAGTATCCATGCCATATATAAACTACATCAAGCATGCATATTATTTCTCGAGCAATAGATCAATAAACTTTGAAGTAAAAGAACAATCATAAACCCATTTTTAGAAATGAATACATTTATTTTAGCTTTAAATTTGTTAGTGTTAAGATTGTACATACATGCCTTAAATTTATCATCATACCAAGCAAAATAAAGGTAAAACTATTGATTTTAAGTTCATTCTTTTTTTTTTGGGAACATGCACAAATGCTTCACAACCAACACCAAATATATATTTAAGTGCACAGTATTAGGTGTGTTATCTGACCAAGCACTATCAAGAGTAATATTCCTGATAAATTTGGTACACCTACTGACAAATAAATAACACAGTATATGGCTTCAGCTTGAAACTTATATAACATAGTCTAAACTTGCAAAAATTATCTAGCCATTTCTATTATAGTTTTATGTTTCCTTTCTTCATAAAATCTAAGATTTTATCTTTAGTTTACAAAAAATATCCATACATGTCTGATATAATCATCAGCCAAGGTAAAAATAAATCTATCACAATTAATTGATGGGTTCTCTATTTATCCTAAGAGGTCAATTTGATCAAGATGCAAATTTTTAGTTTCTCTACAAGTTTGTCTCTTGATGAATAGCTGACAATGGACTATAAAAGCCACGAACCAACATAAACATATATAGATGTTGAAACATTTGGAAGTCTTCAAACATGTTTAAGTGGATCATAGAGAAATCCTATTGAAATGCATGCACCCTAAAATTTCACATCACAGATTGCTACTAGAAACAAAAAGCATAGCATAGCTTCAATTTAATGAGTTCTATTGAGTACATTTGTATGAGTAATATTCATCAAATTTTGTCGTAGACACAATTTTAATGGAACAAGCATGTCTATGGAAATCCACTTTATGGTCTTTTTGACATAACTTAGTAACTGGAATGAGACTTATTCTGAACTCAGGAACAAACAAGACATCATGAAATTGCCCATTTGGGACAGTAACCATACCTGTAGCTTCAAAATTAAAAAAAAATTGTTATCTAGCTGAAGTTTGTTGTTGGCATGGTCAAGAACCAAAGAATCAAAAGACATCCTTGTACGGTTTCATTAAAAAGTGCATTAAAATTGGACATATGCATCAGATTATTCCCATCATAAATCACCAAATATGGAGTTATCAATATTAGATTCTAATAACTAAATCAAAGTGCAAGCAATAAAAATAATTGTAGGTTTTATCCTCCAGCACAATCTTGAGAGAAAGGACTCACTACCATTAGCTGAATAGAAAAGTTGTGTAGAAAGTATTAGAACGTCTTAATAACTTTTTATTATAAGACAATCCCTAAATTCAATTATTATAACATCAAAAAGAGTATGGGATCGTCTAGAAGGCACCTACAAGAATGATCTTGTTAACATAGGAATAGATCAAGTGTGTTCCCATCTCATATGAATTTTTAAAACTATTGAAAACTAACAATGAAGAATTTTAGGGCTATTTAAAACTAACAATGGAGAATTTTACACAATCTTTTAGCCTTTGAAAAAATTATATTGCAAATCAAAGACAACTACAAAAAAAAAGTAACTTTTGAAGAATGGACAAGTATGTAAGCAAGTTAGACAACACAAAAAAATAAAAAAAAGGTAAAACCCTTAATTTATCCTACTATGTGCAAGAGGAAGCCCATATCATTGGCTAACTTGCTAACAAAAGGAAGATCATTTCCTGTTGGTCAGCTAACAAAAGAGGAAGCCCATGTCACTAACAGTACAACTAGATGACTACGGTGATGTCATATAATGGAATTTATTCAAAAATTTATTAGTCAAGAAAAAGAGGAAATTCAAGATTTAGAAGATGAAGAAAAGGAAAATCTTACTAAAAAACTTAATTTCCATCACACACCCCAAAAATGAAGGGTTTCGGACCTACAGATACAAATTAACTTCTAACTTATGCCAATGAAAACCAAATCAAACCAAACCAAGTGAAAAAGAAATAAAATTCATCAAGCAAGATTTTGGTATCACTTGATCAGGCAGTGATGCCCGTACATGACCGTACAACACAGATAATACTCAAAAAATAGTGGGTTTTCATTAAAAACTGCTTCAGAATGTAACTATGCCAAAAAATCCTAATTGCACCAGCTACAAAAAACATAAATACCATCCCCTAACTCATTCAACCAATCCAAATGTGTTTGAGACCGTTGGGAGGTGAGTTTCAACATTTGAGCAACATTTTGAAAAGTTGCATTGATAACAAATGCAAAATTGACAACATTTTGTCAACCACTAACAACAAAGTGGGTATGGCATCCAAAATGGATGGAAAATGACCCAAAACACCTAAGACAAGATAAATCATGGTCAAACATCACCTTAGACACTTCTGCAACTTAGAAGCATTATTGCATAAAATACCTAAAACACCAAAGACAAAGACAGTTCAGTGAACTAAGGAACCCTTGGTTTATCAATGTACCAAAAGCTCCTTGTCCACACAAGATGGACCAAGATAAACCACTAGGATGGTTTAGACACATCCTCTTATTACATTGAAAACAAAACAAGAAAATTCAAGTCCTAGGTGCCCTGCACCATGGAGGGTCTCTCTTTCAGTGGTGCATCAAAGCAATTTAGTTGTCCATTTGGACAATTATGATGCCCTCAAAATGATGGCACTGAATTTCTTGAATTTTTTGTTTTCCATTATGAAGAAGAAGCCTTCAACAACATAATAGAGCCATAGAATGGTCTCTAGGTTATCATCCTCACTTGCAAGAATGGGCTTATGAAGAGGTGAACAAAGGGGCTCAAATGCTAGAGGATTTGGGGAAGCTGTGCTATTGTGAAGGAATCCTGGGATGATGACTTGCATATTATGGAATTTGTTAACGGGGG
Organism: Thuja plicata; assembly: GCA_018584345.1. Taxonomy (NCBI): domain Eukaryota; kingdom Viridiplantae; phylum Streptophyta; class Pinopsida; order Cupressales; family Cupressaceae; genus Thuja; species Thuja plicata. Next base: position 2,510,883 of record MU224129.1, on the reverse strand, counting down.
ATTCAATCTGCAACAACTATGAATTGGGGAGGAATGCAAAGCCTACTAGGGTTTTACACCATCACCATCTCAAGAGGCTTATTGGAAAGCTAAATGTGAGGGATGAAAAGATTAGGGATCAACTTGAAAACATTGAATGACGTTGTTTTTTGGGTCCTTATTTCATGATCTTCCTTCTCCCACACATTCTAAAGTTTACTCACAAAATTTGATGACTTGTATAATTTCACTTTCCAAACATGTATATCCTTACATTAATAAGAAAATGAATATTATTATATCAAGTGCTAATTTTGATACATAATTCAACCAATGTTTTTGAAATAAGTAGCAGGAAGAGGGTGTTGGACCAAGGTACAATATCAACACACTAGAGGAGAATTAACAACAAATTAATCCAACCTAGAGTGCAATCAAACAGTTCACAGTCATCTACCTCTATCAAAAACCAAAATAACAAAACTATAGTACCAGCATGAGTGCTTAGTTCCAAAAACCAACCAGCAGAGAGTATAAATTTTAAGCATAATAAAAACAAGCCACACGGAGCTAATAACTTCAAGATATGTACACGTGCAAACATAGGTAACATAAGTCTTTTAAAAAAAAAATGTTGGTGTTTTTTTGCCCAACTTTTGGGCATGACAGAATACAATATTAAATTGAATGGTACAAAGCATTTGTACTAATGAATGTATATATGTTTGATTTTATGTACCACTGATAAACTTTGATGTGTTCATATAAAGGTATGCTTGACTAGGATTTGATCATTTTCATTAGATGTTTTATGCTAAGTGTTTAGTTCCTTGCTCGTCTATTAAGAATGACTTGTTTTTTTTTTCATTCTCTCATTCCTCAACACTCTTGTAATAAAATGCATACCACACTTTCTACACAATGATTATCACATTAGAGGACAACTACAATATCTTTTACCTATCCTCAAATTTTATGAAAGGTATAAATCTATTGACTGCAAACATTAGTCAATGTTATGTCATGATTTTATCTCTCCACAACCGATGAGAGAAAAATTGATACAACTATAATGTGAGGTCCCAAACAAAGGTATGCCTAGTCATATAACAAAGAGACTCACAATACAGAGCACGCTCACAAGGAAGAAAATACAAGGAGATCTTATGAGAAAAGTTTTTCAATTATTTGAATAGTAAATATTACATATTTATAGATAAAATGCATAATTATTCAAATTTGACTATATTAGATTAAACTTGTATTGCAAGGCCAACAAGAGGACCTTGATTAATTATAAAAATTTATTATTATTATATTTTATAATGAGATTTTAGTGGTCGAAACCCACCAAATTGCGTTAAAGTATTTTTCTCCAACATTCAAATTTTAAAACTTTATCTAATGCATTATAGATGTAAAATCCATTGCTGATCTAAAAAATGTAGTAGTTAATATTGAGTCCATCTCCCAATGACACACAAAAATTACTTATTGGTCTTGTTTGATAGTCATCTAGAAATCAAAACTTCTATTTGGATATTATATTAACTATCACCATTTGTGCTCAATCTTCTTACTACTATGCAAATGCAATGTGGGTTTATCAATCATGGAGAACTCATGGCACAATGCATGTTATTGCATGATCTTCCTTCTCCCACACATGCTAAAGTGTACTCACAAAATTTGATGACTTTTAGCATTTCACTTTCCAAACATGTATATCCTTACATTAATAAGAAAATGAATATTATTATATCAAGTGCTAATTTTTATACATAATTCAATCAATTTTTTTGAAATAACCAGTAGGAAGAGGGTGTTGACTGAGGTACAATATCAGCACACTAGAGGAGAATTAAGAACAAATTAATCCAACCTAGAGTGCAATCAAGCAGTTCACAGTCATCTACCTCTATCAAAAACCAAAATAACAAAACTATAGTACCAACACGAGTGCTTAGTTCCAAAAACCAACGAGCAGAGACTATAAAGTTTAAACATAATAAAAACAAGACACACACAGCTAATAACTAGCATTAAATTCTTAAAATAAAAACTATAATAAATAAATAAAAGCAGCCCAGCCAAAAGGCTTGTCCACAACATCCTCAAAAACTAGCAGCAGAGTCATTTCCTATCTCATAAACGCTTTGAAAACAACAAGTCAGCCCACTCTTCATGAAGTAACTTGAAGAGTTCCCAGGGGTTATCCTCCTCCATCACTTTTCCATCCAAAGCCTTCTTATTCGACAAAAAAAGAGTAGTTGAAGAGGCATGCATGAGCTTAAGGGAAAATTTTCTAACATCCAGCAGCTTTCTGTTGGTACTTTCCATATCCACTTTGAGCTGGGCCATGGTTTTATCCAAATGGGAAATTTGGTGTTTGAATCTACCCACCAAACCACCAATGGAAATTTTAGCACCCTCAGCCATATCAACACCCTCAGTAGTGGGGACAATATTTTCTTTAACCTCCTCAACCGAGGTGTTCACACTAGTAAAATTGGCCCCTATTATTGACGAAAATTGGTCAAATTATCTACGCAGATTGGTTGAAAGACCCACAAATTGCTTTGTCGGTATTTTTCTCATTGAAAGATCAACACATTCTTGTTAATGCCAAAATTTTGACACAAACTTGGTCAAAATTATTGTATTCAAACGCCCACATTATTTGTCAAAACTTCGACCAACGTTCGTTGAAATGCCCGAAAAGTTTTGACCAAATTCAGTCGAAATGTTTGAAAAGTTTCAACCAAGTTTGATCAAAATGTTTTGACCAAGCTTGGTCAAAATGTTTGACCCATTTGACCAGGATGCCAAACCCACGATGCAAGCTTTTGACATAGAATGGTTGAAATATTTTGACCAAACTCTTTCTGTTTCGACCAGGATGCCAAACGCATGACGCAAGCTTTTGACAAAGAATGGTCGAAACATTTTGACCAAACTTTTCTGTTTCAACCAGGATGCCAAACCCACAATGCAAGCTTTCAACACATAATGGTCAAAACATTTTGACCAAACTCTTTCTGTTTCGACCAATGAAGGTCAACATTTTGACAAAAATTGAATTTAAAAAAAAACAAATCCTGAAACCAAATAGCCTCAATTTTGGTACTCATCTTCAATAGAAGATGGACAAATAAAAAATTGCTTCTTTCTCTCTAAAAAACATGTCTTGAACCAAGTGAGAAGCTATAAGTTCATGACTTCAACTTATAGCTTCTCACTTGGTTCAAGACTTGTTTGTTAGAGAGAAAGAAGCAATTTGTTATTGGTCCATCTTCTATTGAAGTCGAGTACCAAAACTGAGGCTATTTGGTTTCAGAATTTTCTCATTGAGTTTGGTATTCAATCTAAAAAACCATCAATCATATTTTGAGACAATCAATGTTCTACTCAAATCTCATTTATCCCAATCCATCATCAAAGGACCAAGCATATTGACATTTAGATACACTACATTGGGGATCTCATTCATGGACAAGTCATTAGTCTACTATTGCCCAACATCCAAGAAACTTGCCAATATTTTTACCAAAACCTTCACGTAAAGAAAGAATTCTTATTTTTTAACTTTGTTGGGGGTGTGGGAGGTTTCATCTTGTGGGGGGCATACCTGGTCTTGAAATTGGTCTCAAAAGAGTAGGCCTCAAACTTCTTCACCATGACATTATATTCAGAACACCCATCCTCATTTAGAATTCCCTTGTATAACTTCCATATTCTATTTTGGGTAAATAAGTCAGCATTTGTTACTTTGGCTATTTCATCACAGGAGAGCTCTCATGGAGGACACAATGTGGCCTTGACCTTCTTTCTGCAATCACAACTACAACACGTTTTACTAACTTTATCCTCTTTTTTTGATGGAGTTTGCAGAGCACTACTAAAAGTTTTGGAGTCATGAGTGACACCAGCTCTTCCATTCATATACACATCAATTGGGACTCCAATGGATGGCCTACT
>MU224129.1:2459017-2478330 GCA_018584345.1 Thuja plicata | reverse complement strand
AACCTTGTTAAAGGATTTAACTGATACAATGGTAAGAAAGTAATCAGCAGTTTGTGATCTGATACATACAACTTACTTTGCAATTCAGATCCAATTACAGCTCTGATGTTAACTTATTGGATAGCCTACATTGTCATTTCAATCTTCTGATCTGCTTGGAAATCCGTCAAGCAATCACACATGCAACTTTCTGCCTCTGCCTTTTTTTTTTTGCCTTCTCTGCTAGATCATTCCAAATAGTAAATCAACTATGCAAACCTCTTGCATACACATACACTCATCCACACACAATGAATAACCCCTTAAGGTTATCATATACCTCTCTGTCTAGGTCAGATAAATATTTTGCCACTTAAACAAGATCGTAGATCTTAGGTTAGGTCAAATCCAACGGATCATTCCATCTTTGCATTACATTTACTTCTCCAAAGTAGACTCTAATTAAATCTTGAAATCGTGCATTAATTATGGTTCCCCATACATTAAATGACATGGATCAATCTTTAATTAACATTACATGTCCCAATAAAATCAACTAAGTCGGCCAGAGATCTCAAATCTCATCATTAATCCAATTACTGTAAGTCAGCCAACATCACTATTTTCACTCGGCAATTTCAATGGTGCTCGACATTGAGAAAAATTTTGCTTGTCACAAGCAACTTTACTATGCACAAGCAACTTTTCTCATCATAAGCAATTTTGTTCAGCACAAGCAACTTTGCTCGGCACAAAACAGCAAGAAAAACTATCTTTGAAAGATAAACAACAAATTACTTTTCCAGAGTGCCAACTGATCAAGTACCCTTTTATTTTCCTTAACTCAACCATTCACTTAGTCTTCTTGTTAAATCTTCTTCATCAAAAATAGATATGGTACTCAAACAGATAACAACAGGCTCACCAATTAAGGTTTGATAGCAATGACAAAATAACAATTGCTTGCATTGTCACTTTCCAACATCCATTACATATGCCCACAGATTCATGCACAGAATGTGTGCACACAAGGGAGGTGTGCTAACTATTTGACAAAATGCCTTCAAAGAGTTCAAAAATTTCAAGCACCTGTAATTAACAAGTAGAAAGCTAAAATCCCCAACTTTTACCAATGCCGAAAAAAGAGCTTCATAAAAGTGTCTACATTCATCAAAGGATTGTGGCATGTAGTAATTTAATGAGTTGCACAAAAATAAAAATGGCTTAATCAATAAAATACACATGGAGGATTTGTGAATAGAGAATGTATCAAAATTGTTTGACAAAATGCTCCATAGGAAGGTATGCAGTTTGGATGCTCCAGTTGGACCAAATACAAATTTAGAATCAAAGAAAATGTAGCTGAGTGTTTTTATCGAGTTTCTCAATAGGATGTCATCTCAAGAAATGTGGAATAAAATTATTATAGAACAGGTGTGAAAAGTGTCTTGCAGAATGATTCCCATGGGCTTTGAATTTTCAGGAACTCTCTTAAAATCATTTCAAAAATTGCAAAATAAGTGAAGTGATATAGCTAAATCATCAAAAGAAAAGTAATTCTCAGATTTTATAAATTGAAAGGCGGATTCTAATTTCTGTATAAAGTGGCAAGTGAGAGTGTGAACAACCATTTTTCATTTTTGGAACCTTTTGTCCATAATTGGTGGCCCAAAATAGTAATAAGATGAAGTTTAATTGCCAAGGGCAAGAGCCCATTTCTATTCTCAAATGCACACTCCTAGAAATAGCAGATACAAAGCTTGGCCATATAGATGTTGCAGATTTCTGGGAGGGGATGAATGAAGATGAAAAGACACTATTGGCTCAACAGATATTGAATAGTGGGTTAGCGTTTGCTACAGGCCACCCATTAGCAGCTCAGTATCCGAAATTAATTTTTGAATGCATGAAGGCATGTGATCCAGACACTAAGGAGGTTAGGACACCAAAAGGAAACATAATAGTAAGACTTGATCCCATATCCATTGTAATTTCATTCATATTACCAATCAAAGATGAATTTGCAGACATCACCAAGGAGAATGTTGAAGCTCATTTTAATCAGAACTGAAAGAAATGCCTAAATATCATAGCTAGGAGTTGGGTAGACCCACCCAGGAAAGGTCAATCATAGTTACCTAAAACACTATGAAGATCACTCTTCATAGAAAATGTTAAAAGCTATGACTCTAGGTAGACTTCCTATGGAGTTAGATTTGACATTCCAATCCACACGAAGTTGGAAAAAAATAAATATCAATAACAAAATTTTTAAAAACGTGCCAGCAAATACCAAATACATGATGCCCTAGCACATTGCTCATGGGCCCTAAGTAGGTAACCAATAAAACAATGCCAAACAAACTCAGAGTAAGGAAATCCTTACAGGCGGTCCTCCTTTTACACCAAATCACAGTGGCAATGGCTCGTAGGTAGGCGGTCCTCCTTTTACACCAAACCACAGTGGCACCCTCGCAGGCAGGCAGTCCTCCTTTTACTCTCACCAAATAAAACAAACAATTGCAGGCTCTAGCTCCTTCACGCTCCCAACTTAAAACCAAACAATGAAATGAGATGCGAAATCTTTTTTAGGCTCCAGCTCCTTTGTGCTCCCAACTTAAAACCAAACAATGAAATGAGATGCTAAATCTTCTTTCTTTTTAAAGTTATGCCTGTGTTGGTCAAAATTTAGACCTACATGGTATTGGTCAAAATTTCAACTAACACGGGCATGGATTAAAAAAAAAAGAAGTTTTCTTTCTATAATCTAACCAACCTAAATCTTTTTAATTGATGGTCAAAATTTTTGGTAGAAAAATGAGGTCAAATGTACTAGTGTCAATTTATTATCTTTATCCTCCATTGGGTGTGGGATATTCTCAACATCATCTCGGCTATGTGATCCAACCGAGGCATCCTCCAGGTCTACCAAATCTTTCATGGTTCTTTTGCCCTTCTTCTTTGCTAGGCAGGTGGAGCGGTGGGTTTGGCCAAGGTGGGGGTCAACAAACTCAGTGGTTTCAAGGTTAATAAGAATCCTTTTACTTTTTTTGATGGGTCGTTGGTTGGAATTATCAAGGGTAAGTTCATTCTTAGAACAATCTAGAGAGTCAGGGGTGGAGTGAGTTTCTGAGGACTTATGGATGGCAGTAGGAGTGGAACAACCCATCAAACCAGAAGGCGTGGGAAAGCCTTTGTTCAAAGAAACTGAGGGCGAAGGATGCGGTTGGTAAATCTAGGTTTCCGCAATAGAAGGAGGAAGGTAGAGGGTACGGTGGAAGTTATATAACCTTAGAATCAGCCCCTGCTAGAGGATAACCTATTTTTTACCCAGAGAGATGGCTTCAACAACATCTGCAACATTGCTTTCCATGGAATGTAAAAGATAAAACGGAATGGAAATCAAGATTTTATGCCTCAGATGGTTTAAGAAAGGAAGATGGTAGTTATAAAAGGTACCATATCGTCCCTCCAACATGAAGTATTTGATGACCAACTTGCACATTTTTGACCAGAATTCTGGGAGGTCTGAAATACTGTAACCCCCATTTTTAGAAATAGGAATCTCCTCGAGATTTCTAAAAAATTGAACAAAGTCCATTTTTTCTTGGGTTTTGGTAGTCTTTTTCCATTTTTGACCAGTAGTAGGCATGCTCGTGGCTTTCCGATGACTTCCTCATTGATCTCAAACAAGATGTCATTGATAGTAACCCTCCTCTCATTTCAGGTTCCCGCAAACTACTTGGAGATCATCTCGTCATGACCCGTCAAATTTTTCATGAATGAAAGGATCTCACCTTCTTTGCAGAAGTACATGATTATCAGATCAAAGGAAAATTCCTCCTCAATCTTGTCTGGCTCCACTCTGTGTCTATCTCCTCCCATTTTCAAGTCATAGAGATAAAACAACAAGGGCACCCACACATAGAAAATGTGGCTTGCTGAAGAAATGTTGTGTGTAACCAAAGAGTTGTTGTGTAAAAAACCAAAGAACCCACTCTTACTAAAACGCTGGTGAATCGCCAAGCAGATGCAAAAAATGGTGAGGTAAAAACCATGGCTTAGTTTAGAAGAAAATGTGCCATAAGAAAACCCATAATTAGGGTAGCAATTACCCTATGCATCATAAATCACTGCCAAATTTGCAAGGGGAGGAAACACGTGGGAATGGCATTGTAATTTGCAAAAGCCATCAATAAAATCTGCCCCATATCTATGACAATCCTTCGTAAATTGCACTTGCCACATAAGCTATTTAATGGAATAATGACACAAAAAAGGTAACAAAATGGAGCTGGGCCATGTCAATATCCAAGTTAAAATTAAGAAACCTTCATAGTATGCCATGTGACATATCCAAAAAAAACTAGTACAAGTGGCAAGAGAGTATGATCTAGTAGGCCCAACCTTTGGCACCCAAACCCACAATTAGATTTCAAACATCATCATAGTCATTGGTGATATCACTCATTTCTTGCCTAAGAAGGTCCTGAGTAGACTTGGGGAGCTGACTAGCAGCCCTCCAGCATCGTATCCCTTCAAGCAACATACTAGCAACATCCATGGAGTCCGTGATAGAGTTACCTTCCATGTAAGTGTGCTCGATATTGACCATATTAAGTCTTCCAATTAAACCTATGATATCTGATAGAATGGGATCCAATTTCCAACCTGCCTTGGAGTTTCCATGCACAACATCAGTGACGATTTTGGAATCCCCCTCAATTTTAAGTTTGGTGCAACCCAAGCTTATAGAAAATTTAAGGCCCCAAAGGAGGGCCATACCCTCAGCCTGGTTAACAGTGTGATTGTGAATGAGACCAACGAAAGAAGCCACCAAGCTTCCCCCATGGTCCTGAATGATACCACCTCTAGCCTACAATGCTCTACAAGCATAACCATAAAAATTAAGTTTGTACCACATCGGCTTGGGTGGAGACTAGATAGCAGCATGTCTAGTGTTGAATTTTGTGTTGTCATATCTATCAAATCCTTTCCCAATAATCCCCCAAGTTTTAGCAAGCCTGCAGTCAATTCAGAGGGGGGGGAAGGTTGGGATCTTCTAGTGGGACGCCATCAAATTATCCTGCAGCAACTTGAGCCCAAGGTGGAAGACCTTTGTAGGAGAGAGCTCTTTTTCCATGAAGATCCTGTTATTACATTCCTTCCATAGAACCCAGCAAAAGATAGAGGGATTTGGTTCCACAGAAGTTTAATCAGAGGGTGCTAGGAGGGAGAGTGTCAATCGTTAGCCCATTCTTAGATGTCCCTATTAGAAACCCAATAGAGGTTAAGACAAGGGATGATCAGCTGCTAGACCTTCGAAGCAAACTCACAGTGCAGCAAGATGTGAATGATATTTTCCTCCTCCTTTTTGCATAGACAACATCTATTAGCAAGGTTGAAGCCCCTTTTGATCAGGTTGTTGAGGGTAAGGATTTTACCATGGAGAACAGTCCACAAGAATAATTTCACCTTAGGGATTAGTTGTGATTTCCAAACCTTCTTCTAGCACGAGGTGTCAGCAACCTCCTTGATCAGCTGACTATAGGTAGATTTGACAGAAAATCCCCCATGTTGGGTGTGTCCCCATAGTATTTTGTCAAGTCGGTCAACCAAAGGAATGTGAGCATTATGTAGCAACTCACTAAGCTTGGTGGAAAGAGTGACAAGGTCAAGTCTGTCCTGCAGATGAGGGAGGAGATCCTTCCATTTTCCATTACTGATATAGTTGGAGACTAGGGATAGAATATTCCTCAATTAAGAGAATCTTGAGGACCCCAAAGTGATGTCAGGAAGCCAAGGATCCTCCCAAAAATAGATGTCCCCACCATTTCCCAATTTCCAAATGACCCCCTTGTCCAGAGTACTCCTGCACTTGAGGATGCTATTCCAAATTTTAGATCCATGGGGGTGACCTTGCTCCATAAAGAGTTTGTAGAAGTGGTCGCAATCCAGGTATTTAGCCTCCATAATTTTGCACCATTCTGAAGAACCCAAGATCATGGACCAGGTCACCTTAGATAGCAAAGCTCTATTGAGGTTCACAATTTTCCTAAGTCCTAGGCAACCCAGGTCTTTAGGAAGACAAACCTTATCCCAGCTAACAAGAGGGAGGCTCTTATTTTCCTCACAACCTGACTAGAGGAAGGTGCGTTGGATTTTTTCAATTTTATCAGCCATAAAACCAAAATTTTTGAAAGTAGACAAAAAAATACACAGGGATGCCTTGCAAAGATGCAAAAATGAGTTGGATTTTACCAGCGTTGTTGATAATCTTTCCCTTTCAACCCGCAAGTTTCCTTTGGGTTCGCTCAAGAATGGTATTCCAGAAATCATTCTTCACATCTTTGATAGTTAGGGGAAGCCCAAGGTAGGTAGTAGGGAGAGCATCAGCCTGGCATCCCAAAATTTATAGAATTTTGTTTTGAGCTGAAGGATCTATGTTAAAGAAGAACATCCTGCTTTTTTGGTAGTTGATGTGTTGACCAGAAGCAATAGCATAATCATTGAGCAGCAGTTTCCACATATGAGCTTCCCTCATCGAAGAGACTCCAAAGAAGAAGGTGCCATCCATGAATTGTTGCAGGACCGATGGGGGGAGGTTAGTGGTTGGTTTAATCCCCTCGATTCTCATTGATTGAGCCAATTACATCATGTTGTGCCCGAGGACCTCAACCTTAAGGATGAAGAGGTAAAGAGATAGAAGGTCCCCCTAGTGCAGACCTTTTCCTGGAGTGCATTTAGTACCAGGTTTGCCATTCAGCAGCGCCGAGAATCTGACAGTCTCCACACAAGCCCTGATAAAAATAATGAAAGCTTGAGAGAAGCCAAAATAAGCTAACACCTTGGATAGGAAGGTCCAATTGAAATTATCATAGGCCTTAGAAATATCTAGTTTGAAATTCATCCCCGTCGACTTGCTATGGTCAATGGAGTGTAGGCTCTCATGGGTAGTGATGGTCGCATTCATGGTTTGCCTGCCAGGGACAAATCCCTTTTGGTTAGGACTAATGATCTTACTGAGCAGGGGTTTGATATGATTAACCATAATCTTAGAGAAGACCTTGTAGAGGGTGTTGCAAAGACTAATAGGCCTGAAATCCTCCATAGCTTTGGGTTTTTCACATTTGGGGACCAAAGCAATATAGGTGTCATTGAATTGCTTCAGGAGTTTCCCAGTCCTAAAAAAGTCCCGAGCAGCCCTCATCACATCTGAACCCATAATGTCCCAAAACTCCTAGAAGAAAGCCGGGGGAATCCATCCGGACTAGGATCCTTGTAGGCTCCCATAGAAAACACAGCCCTGCGGACCTCATCATCAGTGACCCTGGAGAGGAGGGTGGCATTATCAGACTCTGTAACTACCATGGGAAGGTGGGAGATGAGTTGATCTTTCTAAGTCATCTAGGTTGCTCGGGTCAGAGTCTAAAAAGTTTTAGGTGAAGTAATCAGTAGCCAGATTGTTAAGATGAATAGGGTCAAAAATATCCATTCCCGACCGGTCTTTGAGAGTGCTGATAGAATTCCTCTTCTTGTGTTTACAAGAAAATTGATGGAAGAAGGTGGTTTTGTGGTCTCCCTCTTTTAGCCACAGGACCATGGATCTCTATTTCCAGAAGACTTCTTCATTGGCTAAGACATCCTTCCAATACTTCCTAGTAGTTTCCTCTTCAATGTGGAGGTCTTGCGAGAGATTGCCAGCGGCCATTTGTCCTTGGAGGTCTTCAATTTTTCCAGTAAGCACCTTCTTAGTTTTAAATATGTCTCCAAAAGTGGTCTTATTCCAACCTTTGATAGCGCCTATGATAAGCTCAAGCTTGGAAGCAACCCAGAAAATCATCGTGCCCTTCACCGGGGTAGAGCACCAGTGCAAAAAAAATCATGGAAGCTGGGGTGGGAGGCCCACATTATTTCATATCAGAAAGGGGTAGGGTAGGGATATAGCACATCCATCCACTTGAGTAGGAGAGGATTTTGATCTGAAGTAGTCCTAGGGAGAGAAAAAAGTGAAGAAGAAGACCCTAGACCCTAGGAAGAGGAAACAAAGACCCAGTCAAGGCGAACCTGGATAAGGTGAGTTCCTTTCATGTTGTTAGTACAGGTGAAGGGGTTTCCCTTAGCTCAATATCATAAAGGCCATTAAGACAAACAAAGCTAGAGAAGTCCCCTCATGCTGTCAGTGTAGTCCATAAGACCTCCGCATTTCTCACAAGGGAACAGGGGGGAATTGAAGTCACCAGCCACCAAGAATTTAGAATCCTGGAGGGAAAGGAAGGAAGTCGTTAGCTCTTCCCACACCTCCCTTCTTCCCTAACAAGTGTTGGGAGCATAAACATTAAAACAGTGCCAGAGTGTCGACGGAGAGATGAAAGAAATAACAAGGTACTGTTGGGAGAAGCTGAGAGCATCCCCCCGAATCTTGGAGGGATTCCAAAGGGTTGCAATTCCTCCAGAAGCCCCAAGTGCCTCAGGGTAGAAAAAATTGACCCCAGGCCATAGTCGCCCCACCAAAGCATCAAAATTCACATAAGATATCTTAACTTCCTGGAGCAAAAGAATGTCCACCCTATAGTCGCAGATATACTACCTAACAACAAGTTGTTTCAGGGGGTTATTCAAGCCCCGAATATTCCAAGAGACAACATCATTTCTTACCTTTTTGGCTGAGGTCTAGAGTCTGTTGCCATCCCGCAACAATCTCCTTGGTTATACTTCTCTGTCTTCTCACCCTTTCTGAAGGCCAACCCAACTTAGTATCCACACCAACATCAATTTTTTTATTCCTTGTTTTCCTCTATTGAGTTTGCCAGTCCATCTCCTCGCACCTCAGGGAGCCGTGAGGGTTCGACGTGGTAACAAGAGTAACAACTGGGGATCCTGCCATGCTGGGATCAAGAGAAACCACCTCCACGTCTGGGAGAACCAGGGATTTTATGGTGGTGGTAGGTAGTCGTTCAATGACACTAAGCTTCCCCAGGGTTAGTGACAAGGCAGGACATGTGCAGGGGTAGTGCACAGCCTCATTAGTGGATGGTATTTCTCCATCTTCCAACCTAGAGGTGTCGGGGCAAACCGTTTATGTCGCAATGGGGGGAGGGAAAGGGAACCCTATCTCAGAGGCGCAATGGTCATTTTGAAGAGGGAGACTAGAGGTCATGTCAACAGTCTATGTATCAACATCTCGAGTCAGTCGGGGGTTGTGAGGGCTCTTTTCTCCAGTCATCATATCCTCCATGCAAATGTGCTTTAATTGCAAATCCAACTTACTAGGAGCCTAGCAGTCCTTCCTAGTATGTCCTTTAGAGTTACAAGCCTGGCAGAAGAGGGTAGCATTCTCATAGATAATGGCTTGGGTCCATCTTCCCAGCTTAGATTTTAGCACCACGAAGTTGGAAAGGGTTTTATTGATTGCCATATTAACACAAAACCAGGCAAAAACAAGGTGAGATTTTGATAGAGTTACCAGATCCGCAGAGATGTAATGTCCAAAAGAGTTACCAATCCACCTGAAGACCGACTCATCCCAGAACTCGAGTGGTAGCCCTGGCAGTCAGACCCAGACTGGTGTCATTCTACTGAGCTCAGCAGAGGGGTCGAATCCTGGTTTCCACTTTGCCAAAGTGAGGAAGTGTTTGCCATAAAGCAAGGATCCAGATAAAACAAAGGAAAGGTCCTCAACAGTCGTGAACCTGAAAAGGAATAGTCATCCAGGCATAGCTGAAACCACCACACTCCCTTTAAGCTTCCATTGGGTTCCAACTTCCAACCCATTTCCTTACCATGTCAATGGTAGGCTGAAAGTTGAAAAATCTCCCAACCAGCACAAGGTTTAGTTCCACCATAGTTTTCTTAACAACTAAGTCTGGTAGAGTGATCTTCGTTCCTTCCTCCATTATGATGACCACACCCAATGTGGAATCCAAATCAGCCGTTGGGGTCCCTACCAACACGCCTTTCCAGTCAGCCTTGGGAGAGGAAAGGGGTAGGGAATCCAAAGTACTTGGCACCATGACCTTGTCGAAGTCAGTCGGGTGCAGGTCAGAAACATAGACCAGAGGAGGGTCTCCAGGCAGGGGAGGAGGTTCCCCCCCAGCATGAACCGCCGTGGATAAAATTCAAAATAGTTATTCAAGCAGCAAAGTTGTAGAGCGGAATTTCCCAAAAAAAATCAACCTTTTTGTATAATTCAATCAATGTTTTGTACTAGAGTGTACCTTCAATTATTAGCATGATAATGACGAGAATTGATAGAAGAAAGTTGACTTTTCTTTGATTTATGATGCGATTTAATAATGCATATGCAAATTAGAATAAACACATTTTTTCAATGTTTTGTTTAAAGAACATTCTTTTTATAATGATACTCTCCAAATGTCCAAATGTCTTAAGATGACATTTTATTTATACACACCCTAGATATATGAAATCAAAATTATAACACTTTTTTAAGTGAGTAATGGTTAGAAAAAATATTAGTATCCTCCATTTAATATAATACACAATAATTATAAAACCTTATACCCTTGCCTTCCATGCACATGTTCTTAGTGGGCCCCACAAACCTTTAATAGAGCTCAAGTAGTGATCTTAGCTTTGTGGTATTTATACTCCTTTTAAAATTCATTGGCTACAATAAAGCCAATGGGCAACATGATGTAAGAAGCTAGGCCACCTCTTAACAAACACATGCAACACACTACAATAGTTATGCAAATCTGATTTGAAATCAAAAAGCTATTATTATTTGAGTACCAAATTTATGCATCAAATCTAGGAGTGATTTCATTCAAATTAAGAACAATTTACAAAACAATATTCCAAGCCAATTAGCTTCTCATCTCCACATTACAATCAGATATGAGTCTATTCCAACAATGGTGAATTATAACAGCTTATGACTTCTACATACCTTCACCATAAACTCCTCCCAAAAACTTAGAAAAAAAACTCACACAAAAAAAACTCCTCCATAAAATACTACCATCCTTTTTAAAGCAAATGCCAAATAAATACTACTGGCATCTCATCATACCAAAATTAGAATCTTCTATTTAAAAAATAATAATAATAATAATAATAATATCAAACTCTTCAATAAAATACTACCATCCTTTTTAAAGCAAATGTCAAATAAATACTACTGTGTGAAATCTAGACATCTCATCATACCAAAATTAAAATCTTCTATTTTAAAAATAATAATAATAATAATAATATTATCAAACTCTTCAATAAAATACTACCATCTTTCTTAAAGCACCCGACCCTCCCCACCACAAAAAAATAATAAAATAATAAAATAAAAAATAATAATAATAATATATGAAATGCACAATAAATGCTACTGCGTTAAATCCAGGCAACTCATCAATACCAAAATTACAATCTTAAAAAACAAAAAAAAAGAGCAACCAAAGAAGAATCTAACAAACATCCCCAAATTAAGGGAGGTCTGGAAGCTCTGAGTTTTCAAAAACCATGTGATTCGCTCTTGTTTTTTAGTGATATCTAAATGAGAATACATAGCCAAAAACAAGAAACTAGAATCATCCCAGCAAACCAACATACATCTCAATATCCTGCAATCATGGTGATTGGAATTCTGCCAAACAATTATTGAAGACATTCTGTCAAACGGTTCACTTCTCTTGGCTATGCTTACACATTTTGCATACACGGCGACCAGGGCAGTTGCAGCTACAACATCTCACCAAATTTCTCTGCGACAGATCTCCATAGCCTCTTCCAAAGCTTCCATTTTCGCACAGGCTGGGCAGATGCTCGCAGAGGTTGCAGAGTCTAGATTTACACCTGCCAATCGCATTTGGTTGAAAGTATCTAAATCCTCTTCACCAAACGCATGTTGCAATTATATAGCATTTAATGTGACAGAGAAAAGTGCAGGATGAAAATGGAGTATGTTGGTGAAGTTGAAAGGTTCTCAATGAGTCCACCAGAGATCAAATCTTGTTGAGTGCAAGGTTCCGATATCATAAGGGATGAGGCCGCAATTGTACTTCAGGTGATTGTGGCAGTGTGGATACCCCTTAGTCCTTGGCTCTTAGCGACCAGCTTCACAGATCTGAACCCTCCATAAAAAAAAGTTGGAGTCCAAGAATTTTTCATCTTTATAGATATAATCAATGAGTTGCCCTTCTGCAGGAAAAATATCCATCTTATCGATCGGAAATCTCCATGGAAGCCCTGTTTCGAGTTGCAGGATTTTTTTGTCATGGCTGGGAAGCATAAATGAAGTCAAATGAAGATGAAGATTAAATGCTGACGGACATCCTCTGGAATCCAAACAATTAATGGTGATTATTGTTTAAACAGAAATTGACAGCGGAGGAAACGGGCTCACACCAGCCCCTAAATGGTCAAAGCTTAGAATGTACTGGTTAAATCTAGCCGAAGACCTATACTGGTTGAGGTTGAGGCAAAAAGAATTATATCAGTAGCAACTACTAGATTACTGATCTAAGGGTTGCAAATTTACAACTCTGACTATAAAACCAGTCATAAATTCCTTTCACTAGCAAGCTTCCATATGGGAGACCATGGCCTCTTGGTATATTTACAATTTTAAAGGCTCAATTTTTACCCACTTCCTATTTTCTGTGGTTTTTCAAACAATTTGAAATTCTTCCTTTCTCAGTCAAACCACTCATTTCTAAAACCACTCATGTCTTTTAGAAATGAAATAAAAGAAAGTCTATCGGACTGAGAATATAATCTCTTAAATTCATCTTTATGTTCTTTTTTATATCTGATCTTTTACTGTTAATTTTAACAAAGAAGCTGGTCATCTAAATAATCTTCCCTTCTTCGAATAGCTAGTGCATGTTGTCAACCTTCAATGCCTTTTTATACTGAGTACAGATATTCTCATAAGCTGAACATTTCATGATGAAGTGTCATGCCGATTCAACCGCTCCCTAATTACAGAATATGCAGATTCTTTCTTCCTAATTCTCCTTGAATATTTGTGATATTTACAGAAAGTACCATGATGTATTTGTAGTTGTCTTTCACTACACTTTTTTCATTATTGCCACATAAGTAATATGTTATTTTCTTTAAACAAACATCCTGAGAACATTCCTCATTTTTCTTCCCCTCCAACGAAAGTTGCAAAGACGTCTTGAGGAGCTGACAAGGTAGAGGTGGCTATGAGGTCCACGAGGACTTTGACAGCATAGGATCTTCTTCTCCATCAGATTTAGGCAGTTAGGTGTGTTTCAATATTCTTAGACTCACAAGAGGCAGGATCTTCGGTGACCTTGGAATCATAACAGCAATATTGAATCCTGATCAAAACACAGGACATCCTGGAAGGATGGAGATAAAGTTTCGAGGGCTTCTCTAATCCTTTTGACAGATATGTTAATGATTTGTGGAATATTTTGAGCAAGCTTATAAAGCATCATTTAAACTGCAGACTTAAAACTTTAAGCCTGGGAGTGGAATAAATATGACCATGGGAAAGGGAAGGAAAGCGAAGGGTGGTTACAAGCAAAGGCAGGGTACCCAAGATTTTAGTTGAAGATGTGCCAGAGTGATTTTGTTAGGATGAGGCTTCTAGAGGATTTCTGCGTAGTGTTAATTTCGGATTTGGTATTGGCAAGATGCTGCTGATGTAATTATACTTTAGTTATAGGTTGTATGGGCTATGACCGGAGGTTTTCTTACTGGATCTTTCCTCTGGTATGCTTTTGAACCAGAATTGATGTACTTTTCTTATAATTTCCTCCTGGTATGCTTTTGAACCAGAATTGATATACTTTTCTTATAATTAATAAATATCATCTCGACTTCAGCCCCTTATCTATAAAAAAAATGTTATTTTCTATATATTTTGTATTAAAGAAACTCCCTAGCATATATATACAAAATATATATGTGCCTCCAACAAGGTTCAACCCTAATAAGGAAACATTGCTATGGGAGGGGAATGAACTGTTTCTTTATCAATTAATCCAAGCCTATCTCTAAATCCTTCAACTATATTGTGAAGCATCGTTCTACGTTTCATGTTGCAAATGACCGTTTCTAAGCCTTGCCTCCCGTTTCATCTATTGCCAAAGTATTTATATTTTACAAAAATCTCTGAATAGTTTTAGGCTTTCCCCTACCTACATCAAAGAGTTAAAGGTACTGTTTTTAATGCATGTGATTGGAGATGGGAGAGTTAAGGATGAGTTATTAACTTATTAATGATTAAACCATCCTTCCATGTGTTTTTAATAATAGTTTAAACTGGGTTTCTACAAGTATATATATGCATTAACAAGTGTATAAATTTCTCATGAAATATATCCAATCTCTCATATTTATCTGTTACGTATATGAAACAGATTTTATATTTAAAGGTTGTATTAATTCAGAGATAACAAATAACTTATGTCTAGCATAAATGTACTTATATTTATGTGTATTTATGCATATGCTTATAAAATCTTTTTCTTAAAGGCAACTTCTAAATATCCTATTTCTTATTACATTGCTGTTGATATTGCAATTTGACTTCTCCTTAATAGTAACATAGTCTTCCAAGAAGATAAACTTCTCCCTGCTCCACTGATCCCTCAATATCCCAGACAACAGCTAGTTTTGATTGGGGACTTAGCCTTATCATTTATGTTAGAGAGCCATTTCATCATGTCATCATCATGGAAACTTTATGATTCTTAAATTTGTTGAGCTTGATTTTCAATTCTTAAATAATAGCTACTCTACTTAAATAAGAAAAGATTATAATTTATCATTTAAAATTTTAAAAATTTGTATGGAAGCATTTTAGCAATTTAAGTAAACATTGCACTTTAGCTATGGGGTAAAAGCAAACGAACTCTTCTTTCATAATTCTATTATGTTTTGCATATTACTTAATTGAACAAATTCCTTTCTAATTTATTGATTAATCCATCTATAAGAGTGTGCCCATGCTGAGATTTTATCATTTCAATAATGTTGAATTCCTTTCTCAAAAAATTTCTGTGAGGTTTGGTTATGCAATGAAAAGGTTCTCCTATTTTAACTTGCCTATATACATCAACTAATTGCTCAGTCTTTTGTTGGTATATATTCTCTTGCAATATCAAGCATCAATAAGTAGTGCACTGTTGCCCTACACTACCACCTACTACAAACAAGAGGGAGCTGGAAACTAGTGCTAGGTTTGCATTATCCATCACTGTCATCACTGTAATGACATTGTTACCATTCAGCTCAAGCGAACATTTCTCAAATCTAGCATGGATTGTCCTTTGAACAATTTGTTCAACCTTAGTACTTCTAGAAAATGAGAAAAAAAGGATTCTTGTTATATCCTGCTATGGCTTACCTAATTTCTGCCCCACCATAGATGTAGGTGAAATTAGTACTAGGAGAAACATTTCAATCAAATACCTCAGCAACTAGTTTTGTTGTTGTTACACACCAAAGAAATGCATGCATTCTATCCAAGTATAATAATTGCAAAGTTGAAAGCAACGATTACACCAACCATGTTAAGATGTAGGTGAAAATCATATCCTTTCTAGAAGTATTCTAGAAAATCTACCAAGGGGCTCTAATTTTGATTGCAAAGCTTCCGCCATTTCCTTAGAATTTTACTTCTATTTGG
This sequence comes from Thuja plicata, assembly GCA_018584345.1. Classification (NCBI taxonomy): domain Eukaryota; kingdom Viridiplantae; phylum Streptophyta; class Pinopsida; order Cupressales; family Cupressaceae; genus Thuja; species Thuja plicata. The sequence continues at coordinate 2,462,723 of MU224129.1, read as the reverse complement.
AGGAGTTTACATCCATATTTTACTAGTTTCTCCACAAGCTCTAATGCTATCCTTCTAGTCTTCAATAGAAGCTTCAATGGCTATTGCTATTGGCCTACTATTGGTAGGATTAACCAATGCAATGATATTTCCATTTCCTTTTCAGATTTTATTTTCATAACATTCCAGATTATGGGGTTGTAACCGTAAATTGTGCAAGATGAGCATATAGAAAGGATCTACTATAAATATGTAAATTTATGAAATCATTATCTCTCTACAATAATAATCCTTTCCATGAATTATGATGACTTAGCACCTTTCAAATGTACTCTAGAGATTTTGCAAGATGATCTCATATATTAAAATTATTGTACATAATAATACTTTTTCACTATGTACTGAAAAAATGGAATATGTTATATATTGAAATTATTGTAGATAATAATTCTTTTTTGGATGCATTTTAAAAAAAAGTTAATCATTGGTTCTAAAGATGGCGAGGGGCTTCTTCCATTCTTTCAAGGATCCTTTATGATTTTGTCAACCCCAAATTTCTACGATCTTTTTAAAACCTCAATAATTTATAGTGGTTTTCTTTAAAACCTCAATTTCTAGTGTTTGTCTAATAGATTTAACCTTGGATACTCACATCAAACAGTAAAATTAGATGTTCTCTATTCAATTGAATATCAACTATTTTGACTTTGTTACTAACCTATTATGATCCATAAAAAATGTTGTTAAATCTTCAATAGCTCTTTGCAAGAATGCTTTCTCTCATAAATTTTTTTCTTTAATGCGTTGTGCAAAGTATAAAACTACATAGGATATACACCTAGTGTGTTGATGAAAAGACAAACACAACCAAATATCATGGTCTCAAAACCCGAATATGGTCATGCACATGATTGGGAGGTAAAAGGCATCTACCCATGTTGGTTTCTCAATTATATGTGCAACAATAGTTCCAATGGTAATGCACAAGATCACAAGCCCAATAGCAAGAGTAAACATCACTCTAACATACTTTCTAGCCTTCTAACATTTGCAATTATGTCATGGGACGGTGGACTCATAACATTGAGCGGAAGAGTCTCCAACTGTATACATAGTTACAATGGAAGAGAACATGACATCAATTGTGGTGTTTATTTTTAATCCAAAGAATTTGTCCTTTTTGAAGCAATAAAAGATTATCGTAATGACAAGATAAATTTTATTAGATAAGAAAATCTTAAGTATTCATGTAAGTAATCAAATCTAATTTGGGTCTTTCAAGGCTCTCCTTTACCAGGGCTATCTTAGGCATGGCAAGGGAAAATATTTTTGAGAATTGGGCATTGTTTACAAAGGAATGTAGTTGAGGCTAGGAACAAGTTGCTTCCTTTTAATAATTCACAAATCCATTGACTGGTAAAATGGATTGTGGGGTTTGTTAGAGGTGCTTACTTTTCTTGAGAATTTCCATTGGCCTTAAAATTTTAGGTGGTGAAATTGTGCTACGCATCTAAAACATTAAGGATTTCCTTATTGTGACCCAAACTAAGGGTGAATGTTTCTATTTATACAATTATAATTTATATGGTGTTTAGGCATTAAGACATAATGACTTCTAATTCATTAGGTCATTCCCTTTGTTATGGTATGATATTGGCTAGAATATAGCATCATAATAAGGTAGTTACAAGTTTCCTCTAAGCACAAAAGACAAATCCAAGGAAGGGAAACTATCACATTGCAAAAACATTAATAACATACACAACAAGAAACAAAAAACATAAGGCACTTATGTACCTAGACGGGGTACAACACACCACAATTTTCTTATGGAAACATGTTGATCCTTTGACAATGAAAAAATAGATACATTTCTCAAAGATTTATGTACTTTACAATGTTGACCTCAGATTTTTCAACTCATTTTATGTTCATCACATTAGTTGTGTTCAAGGACCTTTTCACCTATTTTTGGAATTTTACCTGATGAAAAAAGTATAGTGTACCCAGACCTAGCCTAAGGAATACCCTACTTTTCAACCCTAAAAGTTTTAAATTTTAACTCCTTAAGGACACTTCTGTGATGAGCCTAAATTAGTGTTTGGAAACTTCTTTGAGGTGGTTAGTAGTGTTCTTATTAAAAATTTTAAAAACAAATCTCCACCTATGTATGCCCTAATTCCAACTATACTTTCAATAGTGTTTTAGCATATAACTTGGTATAATCCCTATTTTATTCTTCTTTTAGATTAGCTTACCCCTCAATTGGGAAAAAATTTATCATTTTATTCTCTCAAGAAATTCATAGGTGATCATCATGATTATGTTAAAGTGCAAGGTAGTAAGGAAGATATTTAAAGGCTATAGTTTGAAGCCTTTTGACTCATTTGTGGCCATGAACCCTTGGTGATGCATTTCCTCTCTTATCTAGTCTCTTATTAAATCTCTCATTCTCCTTGTAGGAATCCATAGATTCCTATTCTCTCTTCCCCATTTATAAACACACTAAAATACCAGTGCTACAACATTCTAGCTAGAATTAAAATCTTTCCTATCATGTCCCTCTCCATCATTCCCCTCTTGTGGTATTTACCTCCCTATTTTTCCTCCAACACCACATACACCACTTTTTCATAGCTTATCCTCTAAGGTTTATGTTTTTCAGCACTAAATCTCTACATACACCACATTCACATCAACACAAGGACTACACATGCTCTCATGTTTCTATAATAATATAATTGAGGTTGAAATATACCACCTAAGGGGATGTCCATGTTAGTCTTTTGTTGTGTATCCTTTCCACCTTTGTCCCAATTTTCACCTTATATTATCTCGATCTTAGAGTATAACATACATACTTTATGAATGGAAGGAAAATTAGAGCATTTAAAAAGTAGATCCTAACATTTTTAGAAGTGTTGGATCTTAGAAACTAGCACCTAACTTCCTTAGTTGCAACATCCATTATGCATAAACACAATTTCCATCCTCTACAATAGCAATTCTTAGTCTACAAAATACCACTTACAAGAATATAACAAGTGTCATGGATACTACAACTCAACTAACTCTTTCCACATCAACAATAAGTTGTCACTTCATACAATCCGCACAAAAGGCACATGTAAACTAGTAATTCATAATCATATAGTTGTGATGCAGGAGCATCCTGGGTCTAAGGGCAATCTTGCATCACCCAAAAATATTTATATTTTCTTTTCAATAAGGGCTACCTTATGCAGAGCTGCTATTTATGGAAAATTGCTATTTTTAGTAAGTTGGTCATACGATCTCAGAATGTTCTGATTTTGCATGTGGAGGTTCATCTCACTCATATCAGCCTGCCAGTAAAGTTTCATGGCTAGATCAGGTCTAGTTTTGAAGATATTGAAAATTTTTGATATTGAAAACAGGGTACAGAAACTTTGAGCTCAGTTTTGAAGGCTTTAGAGGCCCCGAATGAGGTCAAAACTTGGGCTAAATGAAGCTTGCTTGATTTGAGCATTGTAGAGCGCTTCGTGGCATTTTCAAAATGGGGTTATAATAGTCAATCGGGTCAACTAGTGATGACTTATGATCTCCGGAAGTTGGGCCACTTGAAATAGTAGAAAATAATTTTCCTTCAAAATTTTTGTTTGGGTTTCAAAAGTTATTTTGAGCCGACTTTGATGTACTAAATTGAAAAATAAAATAATTCTAAGTTTGGTCGGCCCTAAGGGCTAAA